>VZTG01007358.1:815259-847827 GCA_013397845.1 Melanocharis versteri | reverse complement strand
AAAACAGGTTTGTAAAAATGTTTAATGGGCATTTTAAATTCATTTAAAAAATAAAGTGGTAATATGTTTCCTTCCATTGTTCTAACGCAGACTGTATGCTGTATCTGCTGTGTTAATATCAGTTATGATGTTAAATACCTGATTCTTCTGAAAATTTCAGCTTTAATTGCCTTGTTCTGAGCCTGGTCTGTCCAGGAGAGTACAGTATGCAACAAGTGATGTTTCAGACCATGGCTTACCATCCTCCTTTGACCATCATCGTAGTCACACCTGGGATTCCTTTGGTCTTCCCCATAGTCATCTGCTCCCAATGATTTCTTTTTCTTTCTCTTGTTTCTTCTTTCTTTCGCACTTTTAGGTGACATTTCCAATGAGCTGAGTGACATTGAATCAATTCCTTTAGCGGCTAGTGCCTAAATCAGAAGATTATAGAAGGTATAAATACTGTTATTTCAGAATTTCAGCGAAAACTACTGCTTACTGCTCAGAAATTGCTTTTCATTTTAAAAATTAAGGTTGCATGGGAGAGATATCAAAAATTTCAGGAGATAAGTAATCATAAAACTCAGGAATGGCTGCATAAAAGAATGGTTTTTACGTGAAATTCCCACACAAGACCCTTTGACATATCATGAAGGAGCAGCCTGTGTGCACACGCCGTGCACGCGTCTCTGGACTAACGCTTCTGGTGTCAGGCAAAGAAAAATCTCAAGCTGGGGAGCCTCAGATTAAAGTCTCCCTGGACTTCAGCCCCTCGAAGTGGGAGGGCAGGACAGGAGGGCAGCCCTGCTGGCTGCTGGGATTTTCCCTCCCCTGCCACAGAGGGATGCTAGGAGCAGCAGGCAGCTCAGCTGGCACCGTTCTGTAAACACTTATCCCGAGCAGCAGCGCGGGCAGCTGATGTCAGAGATGCAAAGGGACAACCGTGGGCTTAACTGGAGATAAGGCAGCCTTTGCTGTGCCATGTGCTTCCATGCTGTGCTGGCTATCTGCTGGGATCGCTGCAGGAGCAGCCTGATAACACACCAGCTGCTGGGAGCCCTGCAGGAGCCCAATTCCAAAGCCACAGCCGTGGGAGCAAATGAGCAGCCAGGAGGAAGCATCCATAGGAGCTGGGAGAGCTGGGGCCCTGTCCCTGGCACACGCAGGAGGAGTGAGGGGGCTCTGAGCACAAGGGTCAGGTTTGGAGGTGCTGGAGCTGCTGGAGAACCAGTGGTGGCCACATCAGTGGCCTGGAGACCAGTCCAATGGCAGAGTCCCCAGCTGAAACACCTGAAGAGAGTGAATTGTTAAAAAAAGCCTCTTCAGGTTCCCCAGAACAGGAGAAACAGATGAATCTTCAGTGCTATTGTCTGTAAGCCACTAGAATCAAACAGGCAATCATCTCTCCACTGCAAAATACTCCCTTCCTCCCACAGGCATCAGTCCAAGGAAAGTGAAGGCACTTAACAGCCGTGTAAAGAATCAATCATGTATTTCAAGGAGTAGCGGTAGCTCTATCAAGCTGAGAGCACAACAAAACTTAATTCCTGTGGGAAATATCTTTCATAAGCAAGCTGCTTAGAGCAGAGAGGAGGAGGGTTCAGACACTGGTCTAGGCTGTTTTGGTTGGGGGTTTTTTTGGTTGGTGGTTTTTTGTTGTTGTTTGTTTGTGTTTTTGTTTGGTTTTGCCTTTTTTTTTTTTTTTTTTAGTCAATTGGTTTAATTGCTATGCTGAAGGGCTTTCTCTTCATAGAGATTCACCAAGTCTTTCAGCGTTAAGCTCAGATTTAGGAATGTGTTAGACCAATTGTGTAAATTGACTGATGGTCCCCAAGCAGGTCTATCCATTATATTTCTGCTCCCTTTATATACTGCACAGTGTAAAAGCTGGTCTGAAGAGTTTTGGTTTTCCTTTTTGATTGCTGTTATATTTTGTTGATGTAGAAAATATTGCAGGTTGTGCTACTAAGCATGCTGTAGTCATACTGCAAAATAAGCTAATTTTTAGTTTCTTAACATTTTCTTACCTATTGCTTGGGTTGAATTGTTTCTGCACTGCATACCTCCCTCAGATATTGAAAAAAGATTTGGACTGAATTGTTCCTCAGGGAATGCAGGATCATAGAATCTTAGTACTGCTTGTGTTGGAAGGGAGCTTAGAGGTCATCCAACCCCCCTGCTATGGGCAGGGAGACCTTCCCAATTTACTCAGTGCTCCATCCAGCCTGGGCTTGAGGATGTCCCCATGTCTATCTACCCTTTCTGGCCAGGTTCCTGTGGCTGGACCAGCTCCTGAGAACGGTTCCTGTTCCTCAGGCACTGCAGGCCATAACCCACTGCAACAATTCCAAGGGCAGGAAAGATGTGTGGGACCAGGCATTCTTGGCAAGGACGTGTGATGGCTGAAGGATGGGAGGAAAGCTTAGTTCACATGAGCCCTGACATGGGGATCCCACAAGACAGAGTTCTTGAGGCAAGAACTTAGTGGTACAGTGAGAAAATCAAAACCAAGATCTTGATCAAGGTTTGGAGAACCAGATCAAAACTGAGCAGCTCTGACTGGGGCGAGATATCTGAGCAGGACATCTGAAAGCTCCATGGTGCAGCCACCCAATTGCCTTTCCTGAGCCTCTTCTTCCAAATGTCTACTTTGAGATGCCAGGAGTTGATTTGCAGAAGTACTGAACTCCATTAGCGGTCACGACGGACCCAAATCACGCCACTCCTGAATTCCCTTCCCATAAAACTAGGATAACAATCCAGGAATATGGCAAATACAAATGAGCATTTTTGAAGCACGCGGAGTCTGAGTAGTGACAAGAGGCACTGAAAAACCTTGGAGGATATTAGTCACTTCCTCTTCCAAGCAGGCTTTGACTGCCTGGGCCGGGGAGTCTGCTCGAGCTGGCCTAAGGCAACAGAACAAATGATGAGAAAGCAAAGAGCTGCTCTCGGGTCATGTACTGCCCAGCCCTCGCACTGAACAGCACAGGGAAGATGAGAAATGGTTGGCTGAAGAAAAGACTCTACTGTCAAGCATATAGACAAACGGGAAAAATTCAGGTTTTCAGGGGCAACTTTCTTTTTTGCCACATTCTGCTTTCTGTGCTTAATGTTCCTTTTTTGTGTACATGCAGGCTTAATTGAATTCAAAGCCTTCAAAATGAAATTCTTAAATATATTTAATTATAGTTGGGGCTACCAAAGTTGACTGTTATTAGGAAGAGCTCAGCTGGAGTCAAAACACATGAAAATTTGTATAAAATAGGTACGAGTTGGAGCTCAGTTTGCTCCCTTAGGTTATGGCAGAGTTACTCTGTTTAAAGTGGCTGTATATGGACTAAATTGCATTTACCTATTACTTAAACTATCAAAGAGGATCTTTAAAAGGACTTAAATGATTCATAAACCACTACTAGCACTTTGTCAAGAGTGAATTGCATTTTCTATTTTATTTCCAAGGATTTAAATGGGCTTTGGATTAGGCCCTGAAGCCATATGTACCCAAAAGAAAATTATGTATATTAGTTTATATTGCGTTTCAAGGATTTATTTCTCTGAACTACAGTGCTACGTGTTATTTCTGAGTAATTTTCTTATTGTCTTCTTGTTCACAGCACCTAAAATGTTCTCTTTTGCTGTTTAATAAAAGCTCTTTACCCTACACAAACGACATGCAAATTAAATACTCTTATTAAGGCTATGAGGCTACATCCACCATTTGGCCGCTCTGGTTTGTTTAAATTTATGACATAACATTAAATCCATACCCTTTGCATAATTTGCAGATCTTAACCTCAAGGTCTGCCTGTTTACTTTTCCAGGAATGGAACTGTATGTGCTTCAAAGGGGGTATCCTACGCCTTTATCTCCATTATCAAACAACTGGATATTTATGGCAGTTTGAGCAAGACAGTGAGGAAACTAAAGTGTCCTAAAGGGGTGGTGGAAGGAGGTTCAGCTGGGGCTCTGGCTGAGCTACCAAAACAGCTGGTTTGTGCTCAAGTGCAGATGTAGTTTTGCCATCATTAAAACATCTCACATGCCAAACAATATAAGTTTCTCTGCTGGCGTATGTGGCTTGGTTAAACCAGTACAGCTCTGGATATGTAAAGCCCAAATGGCCCCAATCCTGGCAGGGAGAACTATAAATTTTCTTTCAGAAAAAAAAAAATGGCAATAACTTTGTCCAGTACAATAAACATTAAACTTCCTTCAAGCAAATTCTTACTTTGGTTATCACAGAGGGCGTGAATCTCAAGGTAACATTTGTTCAAGTCACCCAAGGCTAATTATGTCACCTAGTTCACTGACCTCCTGTTCTTTCTTCAACATCTCCATGGCTTCCCGAAACTTTCTTTCCTTCTCCTCTGTTTCAGCAATAGTGGCTTGGTTCTGCTCCTCATACGCCATGGCCACAACAGCCAGAATCAGGTTGACCAGATAAAACGAGCCCAGAAAGATGACCAGCATGAAAAAAAGCATGTAGATCTTCCCGGCAGATCTGAGAGTCTGTGCAAAAGTAAAATTAACACTGCTTTACAATGTCTTTTAAAAGAAAAAAATTAAAGAAAAGAAGGTTTTTTTTTTTAAACTTAGATTTATAATATAATTGAATCCAGCCTTTGTTAATAGTTCAAACAGAAAGCCTTTGATGAGAAATGACAACCACATACAAGGAAATAATCTTCTCACCAATAAATTTTTATACCTTAATCAAAAATTGTGTGCCTTGCAGTGAATTAATTTCTAAAAGACTAATACTTTCAATGCTTTCCTCCTTCACCAAATATCTCTGCTGGTTTTCTTTTAGAATAGATATTAGAGTCATTTGCAGTGAAAAATTCCCCCACAGCTCAGTCTGGTTTTGTGCAGTGCATAGAAACCATCCAAGTGGGATTCATGTTGGATCCTTTCAGATGTCTACAATCCAGGTCCTTTTTCAGGGAGAAAAATATGTGTTTAGGGTGCAACTCAACCAAATATCACTGAGACATCTGTGTCAGGATGAGAAGAACCAAACCTCGGGCTCCATTGAATGCTTCCTCTGGTTCTTCACCAGATTTATCAACATAACTGGAATTTAGGGGGACAGCTTATGTGTAACAGATATGTAACAGATATGTCCCATGCTCAGTGGGTCGATACTACTGACAGAAAACACTGTGTGATAGTATAAGGTCAAATAATAAAAGGGAGTGATGCTCATCCTTATTTGCCGTGACAGTTTCTGTCTTCCAGAGTTGTACACGTAGCTCTGTGTCAAGTGAGTGAATACAGTTGTTTAAAGAATCTTCAGTTTCATTGTTTTACATTTTCCTGAAGTGAAATTGTGGAACTGGCTGTATGTGAAGCTGAAATCCCCCAAACCTTCATCGATGTTTACCTCTGTACCTTTGGAGTAGTTCTACCAACATTATCCCCTGATTTCCATACGATCATGTTCCAGCTTTGGCAGGTTTGAGATGCAGCAGCAAATTGTCAGTAGCTTCATGGGCAGAGAATGTAATTCAGTGCCAAACTGGCAAATGTAGTTCTTCGAGGTTCACATGCATCTCAGGAAATGCATGCTGAAATGAGCATTTACTCCGAGACCACCTTGCTGTGACTGTGAGCTGAGTCTGGATCTGTTTGTGCCTCTGTCTGTCAGGTGTCCACGATGAAGAGCTTGCAGCAAGGAGAACTGAAATGCATCACATAGCCTGGCCATTTTCTGAATTTGTGTTCATCACCATGCCTTGCAAAACCAGATATGCCAAGAACACAGGTGCTTCTCTAGCTCTTTCTTGAGCTGGACTCAAAAGATTAATTTGTGTTACACCATCCGCCAAAAAATCATCAAGCAGTGATGTTCTTCCTTAAGTCTTGAACTTTATTTAGACTCAGGTGAATTAATATTTTTCTCTCAGTACCACTTTTTTCTCAATTTCCCCAAACACCCAGCCTAGTGTCTTTGCATATCATCACTCTTAAGAAAAGAAATTCATTGTAAGAACTGATTGTCCTCCTCCAGAACATCTGATTGTCCTTCTCTAGAACACACACAGAGCACAGTTTACCTAATAACCAGCAATTCTTTCCTGTCTTTAATTATTGTGTATGCCACTGTAACAAGATGATGCGTTTATTTATATTTTTTATCAGCAATAAAATAACCTCATACCTGTTGATAAAGACGTTCCCAGTAATCTTGAGTCATAAGACGGAACAAGGAGAGGAAGGCCCAGCCAAAAGTATCAAAGCTTGTGTAACCATGGTCAGGATTTTCCCCAGCCTTCAGACATATATATCCCTCAGGGCACGTGCTGCAAAACATCAAATACAATCTGTGAGATGCATCTTAGATGGCTCCAACACGGATAAAATGATTTCCAGGGAAACACTCTGAATGCTCTTGGTTAAGAGCACAGGTCATCAGTGGTAAATTCCTTCACTGTGTAAAACCACAGGAAACAGGTGATGCTACTTCGCAATACCAAAGGTCTTTGCAATCTTATTTTTCCTTTGAAAGGAAAAATAGGGGAATAATAACCACAGTATGAGCTGCAATGGCAAACAATCACCTAGCATCTCACATATTTTGAGTAGACTGGAATTAGATGCCTAAATATGATTTCTCTTGGCACTTATTCCTAATTAAGAATCAAAACCCTGGTGTCTCCTGTTACAGTTGCAGGTGATACTGTGATCTTGCTTTTTTGGTTACACAGTCTGACCCTGGCTGGACAGCACCAGCCCCTGCTATCGGAGCACCTTCCTGATTGCTTCCTTTGCCTGACCTCACTCACCCCCCACAAGGATTAAATCTTTAATCTAAGAAACCCAGCCCTTTGTTCCACTCACCGCCACAGTCTGGGGTCATGACATCTTTTCTATTTCTGCCAGGAAAAAGCTTTCCTTGTGTGTCTTGGAGATTACTGTATTAAATGGCATGCAGATAGCATGAATTTCGCTGGCTCTCATTAACCTTTGAGGCTCTTTACAAGTAATTTTCTAGCCCCATATGCCAGAAGAGATAAAAAGTGCTCTCAGAGGTACTGTGTAAGCACTGAACTGCATCATCGAGTGATACACAAGGTAGAGGAGATCCTGGGTCGGGGTGCCATCCTCTCTCTCAGAACAGATTAGTCAAAAACCCTCACAGATCTTGCACATCAGACGCCACTCTCCAAAAATAAGGTATTACCCATTAGAAACTGAAGACATAGAAATACGCAAAGGCTTTTTTCTGCATGTATCCTAGGGAGAGAATATGAGATCAAGTGCCCTGGAGCCTTAGGTATTTGGGAATTTTTTAGGTGAGAACCACCTAACATCTGGAGAAGCAGATCTCAGCAGAATGTGCAGTTACACCAGCCCTCCCTGTTCTCCTAATCCTTCAGATAGAGATGAACCTGGCACAATTCCCTGCAAATTCCAGCTGCCACAGCTATGGTGGGAACATGAGGGATTTTGGACATGTCACCAGTTATGTAGATTGTATCGCTTTTAGCTTCATTTTCTCCCAGAAAAAAAATCCTACAGTTTCTCAATCACTGCTATTTTTTTACCAAAGCAGAATATTGCCAGAAATTGAAATGCAAAGCAGAAATACAAGTAAAGCAAACTAATTTTTAAAATGCCACACAAAAAAAAAATGACCCCTGAGAAAGCAGAGTGTGTCTCAGTGTGAAAATTGGTGTTCTTTTTCTTTAAAAATTGTAATTTTTATACAGATATAAAATAACTTTTACAGCACAGGATAGCAACCTGTATTGCATGTTGAAATGAGAATATGTTGCTATACAAATCTATGGTGTCTGCCACCACCATTAAACATTCAACAGCACTTTTAGAATCTTAATTTAATATCAGCAGTGAATCACAAATTTTAAAGCAAGTCTGCTTTGAACACTGATAAAAGGAGTGCTGAAGCATTGCAAAATGTGTGCAGATCCTTGTTTACAGTAGTTTTCAGAAAAAGCAATAAAAAATGAACAGCTGATGTTTAGTGAATTAAATGTAACACACAAGCGAGGGTATAATAAGTGATTCTGTCACCTTAGGTAGAGCCAAGTTAGCTTATACCAGTTGAGGATTTAGATAATAACAATTATATCTCTCAAAGAAAGAAAAAGAGTCACTTTTAATTTTTTCCCTGCCAGTCTAGAAACACCTCCTTCTAGATCTTTCCTACTTTGACTACCTGTTTTTCCCTAATAAGAGCCACACTTGGATAAAAATACAGTAACATTACTGAGTTAAAAGATACTAAAATGCAGAAATCTTGTACTTTTCCCCCCTAAAACATGCAGATGCACATCGAATGTCTCTTGTATACCCATGTCCTTTTTTGAGGCAGCCTTTTTCACTAAGCCTCCTCTCTCCCAAAGGCAGCATCTGCTGTCAATCTGCTGTAGAGACATGAGATTTCTGCCTCTGATCTGCTGCTGCAAAGAGCCTTCATCGCCCATAACGTGCTACTCACTGTTCAGGAGCTCTGAGAAATGGATTCTCCAGGCTCCTGAGAAGGAAATTCCCCTTGCAGGTTCTAAAACATCGTGTCTACACAGGACATGAACACTTCTGTGAGGCTGATTATTTCTGCCATGAGAAAATGACTGCACTCACACACTGGGGTTGGGTGGAAACTTCGGCATCGTGTCCAGAGGTGAAGAGTCCTTTCCTGAGTCTCCCACAAAAGAGAAATCCCGAGTGGCTCCATTGATCCAGTCTCATTGTCCATATTTTAGCATTATTACTAATGGCTAAAACAACCCAATGCAGCGGAGAGAAGCTTTGCTGAGAGTTACTTTTATGGTGGGCTTCAGCCTAGGCAGGAAATTTCCACATTTTCCCATTTGGAAATCAAGCTTCTTCTAGAATAAGTTGCCTAAAATCTTAGGCAAAGTGGAAATTCTGCCATTAATCTGAATTCATGAGAAGGGTGAGATTTCCCTCTGAATCTCAATTAGTAGACAGAATTTCCTCTTAATCTCTTCACCCTTTTGAACAGGAGCCTGGGGGAAAGGGGATATTAGGAGTGTTGGGTTGTATTTTCATAGGAAATTCTGGGCACAGATTAGAGGATACAAAGTCGCTCAGGTTCACTGTCAATGTTGCTTTCTAGGGAAACCTTTGATGAAGGAGAATATTCGAGCAAATGCTCAAAGCACTTTACTAGGAAAGCTGTAGGACATGCAGATGCAACCCCTCTGACTGAAAATGAGCAATGGTGCCTCAGATAAATATTTTCTAATACAATTAATATTATAAAAGCATATGTAATACAATTTTTTCATGCTTCATTCTGTCCTTATGTGTCTTTAAAACCTTTTCCACTCATGAGCAGAGTTTTGGTGTGAAAAATTCTGTCTGACTCCACAGTGAGTGGTTTAACCCCAGCTGGCAGCCAAACCCCATGGAGCTGCTCACTCACCCCTGCCCCAGTGCGATGGGCGACAGAATTGGGTGAGTAACAGTGAGAAATATGCCACACTGAGATAAAGACAGTTTAATAGGGCAGAAAAGGGAGGAAATCACAATAATTGTAATAATAATATCAATAACTACAATAACAAAAGGATGAGAATACACAAGTGATTCCCAGTGTAGTTGCTCACACCTTACAGACCATTGCCCAGGCAGTTCCCAAGCAGTGGCCCCCAGCCAGCTTTCCCCCCCTGTTTACATACTGATTAATGGTCTGGAATATTCCTTTGGCCAGTTGGGGACAGCTGTCCTGGCTGTGTCCCCTCCCAGCCCCTCGTGCCCCTCCAGCCTCCCCACTGGCAGAGCATGAGAAGCTGAGAAGTCTTTCACTTAGTAGAAGCACTTCTTAGCAACAACTGAAAACATCAGTGTGTTACCAACATCACTCTGATCCTAAATCCAAAACACAGCATTGTAGCAACCACGAGGAAGAAAATGAACTGCATCCCAGCTGAAAAGAGGACAACATGCTTCTCTAATATTATTTTCAGCTTTAAGAGCATTCAAACGAGGCGCTGCAGCATGAAAAGCATGAACTCCAGCCCAAAAATGCTGTTAATGTTAGTTTACATCCTTCTTGTGGCAACCAGACACTAGAGACAGAATTTCCTACTTGTCAACTCCTTATTCCTGCTCACCCTCTTTCGTGGCCAGCAGAGAGATAACCCACAGGGTATGGGAACGTGTTAAAAACACTGAGAGGGAAACAAAATGCTGCTTCCCAGAAAAACACCACAGAAATTTACGTGTAAGTCTCTCACATGAGAATATTATTCTGAAACTGACACCATTCCCTCTGAGGATTTTTTAAGGAGCCTGAAGATTTTACTGAACCTTCCTCCATGGATGATATTAAGCCTGCCCCTTTGGATTTTTTGGCAAACTCTTCAGCTCCTTTTACCTCAGGGAAGCATTTGGGAGGATTGTACTCTCCTCTGATGCACAGGGATGGGCAACAACAACAAGTTACATAAATATACCATCCTCCACAGGAACGTCACAGGATGCTGTTCAATTGATCACAATAAAATTAGTGTCATTGATTTAGAAAAGTTAAAAGCAGCAGCCTACCTACCTATCCATCAGGCTGTAATCACCCCTGCACGCTGGCATTGGTACAGGAAATTAAAGGACATAAGAAACAGCTTTGGTTTAAATAACACAGGCTGGGAATGCCAGAGAGTTGTAGCTGAGGGCCAAAATTACAAAATGCTCTGTCTCTAGAGTTTAATCTAGGCAAGCCAAGCAACCTGCTGATCCAGGCTACGGTGGCCAATAGGGTAGGGCAATAAAAGAAGATTTGTAAAACAACCATGCACTGGATTGTAACAGCCAGATCCTGGAAATACAGGGAGGGCTGTCCATGTGCTACCAGGGTCAACATCAATGACATCTGTGAGGTGAAGGCTGCACTTTCCTTGGGTTTAGGTTACAAAGGGATGCTCTGGCTTGCTCACTACAGCAGCAATGAAGCACGTACGACAGACACAGAAAAAATTGAAAAACAAGACCCTATTTTGGTAAGGGTCCTTTAGTGTTCCTGCTTAGGCCACACCTTAAGCCTAAGAATGCAGAAATCAAGCCGAAAAGTTGATGTGTTTGACACATGGCTAATTCCTGGGGAATGGAAATCACCCTGGTGGCTGGGAATGGATACGCAAGGTGGGGTTTCAAAGCCTGGCAGACTTTGAAGGACAGACAGTGCCCATGGCCTCCATGGCTGGTTGATGAGCCCAGCAGAGTCTTCATCAACCTGCCTCATCCTGCTAAAGTCCACAGACCACAAAAGAGAGGCTTAGATTTCCTTTAGACCACAGACCTGAGTATTTTTCCCTGCACTTTCCATATTTCCTCCTTTCCTTTGACTCTGAGGGAGGAGACAGCGGTCAAAACAGAAGATCAATGTGCCCTTACCTAAAAAATGAAACTACCCATTCTAAAACAGGAAAATATTTTAGAAAATGAATGTTGTAAGGGTAGCTGGGCATGTAGGAGAAAGGGGCCAAAAGCCAACAGCACTCCGGCCAAAGCCATTGATGTCAGTGGGTGCTTGATGTGCCTGAAAGTAACAGGTTTCTCTCCTCCCCCTGCTCTTTCTTGTTTTGTAATATTAAAGACTAATCATGGTTAGAGGGTCTGACTTACAATTCTCCACTAATTACCGTCTAAAAGTGAAAATCTGACTTGCAGTGGCATGCTTCATCTTGGATAGGTCTGACCAGGAGCCCCCAGCAGCTCTCACTCCAAGCATCCAAACGGAGAGACAGAATTTGATGGATATTTTTAAAAGCAAGGGAAGGGGTGACAATTGTCTGAAATGACAGAAGTGCAAGAAAATTGAACCGTATGCTGCAGGGAAAAGGAAAAAAGTAATGCGATGATGACAAAGAAGAGAAGAAATGCTCAGAATAAAGAGCAACATCAACCAAGAGTGGAAACTGGAGGTGAAAAGAGAAGGAGGTGCCCATGAGCAGGCTTGCTCACAGGCTCAGAGCACCCACTGACCTGTGCATGCTGCTGACTTGGATCCAGGAAAAGTTTCGGCCTCCCCCACTGGCTGCTTGCTCAGGCAGAAGGAAAAGCCGTGGATTCAGCCCGCGACATCAGAGCCCTCCGCGCACGCACGTGAGCAGAGAGGGGAACAACTCCCTCGCCTGCAGCGGGCCTTCTCCAGGCTCCCTGCTGCAGCCAGGCAAGCAAACTCTCATTTCTTCTGACTCAATCCAGTGGCCAGACACCGGAGCTTCCGTCTAACCCACCAAACGAAATGTAGGGCAATAATTTATCATCATAAACATAATAGTAGATTACTGCCTAATGAAGGCTGTAGCCTCTAGTAAGTCTGCTTCTCTCATGCGGCTGATGAGCTTATTACAGCTTTGACTAAGAGGTAATATTACCCCTCCTTAAGAACTGAGTGGATTTGGATTTAATCCCTACTGCTGCTGTTTGACCAGAGACATGATATTCCAAATACACCACTGATCCCTAGGAATGGGGACAGTTATTATTGTTCCTAAACCTGTATAATACCTCAAGTCAATGCCCATGGCCCCTTTAGCACCTCTGAGGTGTCATACTTGCTTTCTGTTTGTTTAACACACTCAAGCAAGAGGCTTTCCATGAGCAAATGATCCTCACTCTCCTGTCACTGTAACCAGCTCGGAGTGAATGGAAAAGCTTATGTGATTTACATCAGAATCTAGGTAAATTTGTTTAAGGTGTGCTGCATAGCCTGAGGGTTTGAAACAAACTCACTAATATTGCTTGATAATCTGGGGTGTAATTACATTTTTAACTCTAGTAGTTTAAACAAAACTGTTCTTTCCAAAATACCCTTGCTCTGGGGACATTTGAAGAGGACACATTTGGAAACTGCCTCCCACCTCACTCAAGCCACCTTTGCAACCTCTCCCACCTGTCCCACCTGTCCCACATCAGGCTGCATTTGGTGAGGGCGATGCACACACCAATCCCGTTAGGCACGTGCCGAAGCTCCCAGTATCCCAGTATTCCCTGGATGGACCCGTTCCTGCAGCAAGTTGAACACTGGCAGACCATGACCTGCCTGGCAAAGCTGGGTAGTCCTGACATCACCTGCAACCAGGGCTTTCTCCTGGCCTTACCCATTGCTGTTTCTCCCCAGGAGCGTCTATGTGCAACATCTGCACCCCACTATTCATGGACTACACCTCTGAAATGCCAAACCTCCAAGCCAAGAGAGCTCTTCTTAACCTCCAAGCCAAGACAGCTCTTCTTACCCTATTTGTCCAGCATCCAACACAACATGGCCTGAATCTAGGACCTTCTTATAGAAAACAATTAATAATAACATCAATAATAATAAGCACAGATTTAAGTTGAGGCAACTCAGAGCTGCCATGGTCCTAATTTCCAGCAGCAGAATAACAGAGTCAGCTGGGTGCACTTTCCCCTGGTGCAGCTCCCCAGTTTCTGGTGCAGCTGGGGTTGTGTTGCTGGATGCTGTTTGACATGTTCTGGCAGACAGACATTTTTCCAGGCTCTGCCCAGCCAAGTTCTGGGTGAGAGCTGCAGTAGCACTGGTGGAAGCACCCGATAGCAGCTCTCCTCCTCAGCACGGGGCATGTTTCTTCTCTACCCTTCAGGGGTGTGATAAGCCTTTACAAGGGGCTTTAAATCACTGCGTGGAGGATGCATAAAGGCAAAGGAATGTTACTACAGCTCAGAGAGATCAAAGTGCTGCATCGCTGTACGCGTAACGAGCACGCTGACAGGAGAGTGATGAGGAGAAACTGCCACAAAAACACTGCTGTTGGTGCTCATGGAGACTATGAAAACAGGCATCTGATGCAATTTTACATGTGGGTATTAATTACCCTAGTAAAATGCCACAACACGAAAGAAAACAAAAGGGCTTTTTTTTCTGAGAATGCCTTAGAAAGAGTTAGGACTGACACGAAAACTTTGAGGAGTGCTACAACACATGGTGATTCCTTCATCCCTTATATGCAATGAGCTCAGTGACAGAATCTACCAAACCATAGAGAATCTTGCCCCACGGTGTACATTATTTTAATGTATCCTGTTAAGAAAAATCAAGGTCATAGTGAGAATAAAGGTAGCTAAAGTTTCTATAGCAACAGTTACTAGGATGCAGTTGCCAAAGGTGCTTTCTTGTTGTTCCTGAAGTAGATTTACTGGCTGCTTTTCCTTCCTGTTCACCAGTCTTTTCTGGTAATATCAGTACAGACACGATGCAAATGTGCTTTTATTGTCAGTATGATCTTGTAGACTATTACTTCCCATGAGCTGAATACACAAGACTTATCATGTGTAAGGGAAAAAAAAATTAAGCAGTCTGACCTTGAGATCCAAAGGGGGCACAACCGACTCAAAGCATGTACACTTTTCTGAAAAGCCAGCTCACTGTTGTAATTGCAAGTGAAAGAGTGAAAAGAAAGAATTTAAGTTTCTCTTTCGTGTTTGTTTACTTTGTACACTGACAGCATCTTGTCTCTTTCTCCTAATGGACAAATTTCCTTGCTGTTTCTATTGCTCAACCAAACCTTCAGGCAGGAGGGGAAATAAAAACAGCAGCCTAAGCACAGCAGAAAAACATCCCTGTGAAATTACAGCTGGATGAAAGCGGAAATGCTTTAGAGCTGAAACACATCTTCCTTTCTCACAGACAGATAATTCCACACTGCTGCAGCCCCCATGCAAGTCTGTACTCCGTGGGGAAGCAGGGGACTCTGCAGTGCTGGTCACCTCACCGAAGCGAATGGCTAAATGTCACCAAGAGGGGACAAGCTGGAATTGCACGGGAGGGTTGGTGTGGCCTGACAGGGATCTGTTCCACACTGGGAATCTGCTCTGGTGGTAGCAACGGGGCATTGGTGGTGTGCTCTGGCAGGATACCTCGTTGGATCTGGAGGTGGGACCAGGACGGCAGACATATAGGATGGGTATATATATATATATATATATATATATGTATATATGTATATTGGAAGTGTGTGGTGGTGCCTGCTGTCACCTGCTGCTCCTCAGCCTTCACAAGTCACGCTCCACCTGATGCCAGGACTTGATTTCCCTAAGGACAGAGCAGTTTCCACCTTCTGCTCCTACCTAAGATCTCCCAAATATTTGATCATTGTACTGGATCTTTACTGCACCTTCCTTGAGGCTGAAACAAGGTGTTCAAAATTGGATAAGATATATACTGGGGATTAAACTGAAAAGCAAATTTACAGAATTTGCAATTCCATTTTAAAATCAGACTATGTGAGCTTTCTCCATTTCTTTTAAACAAATCAAATAGAAGAAGCTGAAATTGCAAAGAGAAACAAATTGTGTATATCCCAGTGCAGCCACATCCAAAAGAACTACTAAATTTAAAACACATTTAAAAACATCAACAACCCTGCAAATACACTCCTTTTCTTGGTGTTTTTTTTTTAAGAGAACCTTGCTGTTAGTACTGCTTCCAGTGTCTGACCAATCTGTGGCACACAGAGCAGAGCATTTTTCTATCAGTGTAGTTTTCTGAATGTGCTTGTTGTGAAACACCAAGCACGTGTCACTTTGAGCCAGAGAATATCTTTGATCACAATCATTTGATTTTCTCTCTTCTCCAAAAGTTACTTCTTATTTCCATTGTACTCTGTTCCTTTTAAGCACAAAACAAACTCCTGCAGTACATCAAGGGGGAAAATGCAGTCGGATAAACAACATGAAAAGCAGCACAAAAGTTCTGTTTGATTAAATGAAGAAAAGTCAAATTTCAGGTGTCAAGAAGAGGCATCACATAGGAAAGCCCACAGACAGATTATCCCTTGTGCACCTAAGGAACTTGCCATCTCCGTGACATTCCTACCATGTCTCTCAGCATGGTTTTTAAAGTAAATTCTTGAAGTTGCTTGAGCATATCTAAAAATGCAAATAAATGTTTTTTTTTCTTGCGTCTGCCGGGTCAAGTACTAGAGACATGTTTGCTGCAGCTGAGTGACATACATCTATTCAAATCCCTTCTGAATGGGAATCAATATTAGCTAGATCCATTACCTCCTGCTTTATTGGCAGCTTGGGTGCTTGTTCAGAAAACAGTCCCTCCTAGTAATGTAATAAAGCCCCCACCTTGGAGATAATTAGATTGCCTGTGATATAGAATCCACTGATGATCATTTCCCTGCCGATTTTGGCTTGCTGCTCCAGCTCAGGTTGCAGTCTCCATCTCTACACGCTCGTACATTAGATCACTTGAGTCTCATCACCTAACAATTGCCATAGCAGATTTATTTGGATTTTTTTTTTAACTCTTCCATAATAACAGCAACCAGTCAAACCTCAGAGTGTCATTAACATGCTTTTAAAAATGCACTGAAACGGCTTTTCCAATTACCTCAAGATTTAATATCCTGGCCACAATACAGATATCCCTCACTCTAACAACAAATCCTTCCAGGAGAGAACACGACACCGCCCTTCCCTGGATTTCCTTTGGGTTCTCAGTGTATCCCAGAGGTTGAGGAATTCAAACTGGGAGCAAAAGCAACTTCCACAAATGCTGTGAACACTCAGACACGGCCTTGCTAGCTGTCTTTCCTTACCACACCTTCCTGCTGCTTTGATGGGTTCCCAATTTAAATGTCCTCACTCGTCATGAATTTCATCGCTAATAAATGAGGGAACCTCAGCCTGATGCATCTTCTTCCTCTTAACTCCCCATCCCTGATCCTGTGGTGCAGCCTGCCCCAGAAGGTCCCAAGCATGCAGATTCTGGTTTACTGTTGGACAATCTTGCTCTTGGCTTTGATCATTGAAGGGTGAGAGAAAACAAATCCACTCATTAGGTAGGTCAGCCTGTAAATGATGCTCTCCCTGCTCCAACAGGTGGGAATACACGACTTTGCACATCCCCTGGGGCCTGAGGATCATCTTTCTAACTATCTTCATGTCTTTAAACAACGGCAGTGGATGACTGGCAGCAGCTCTGCCATGAATATCTGCAATGTATAGCAGATGAGACAACACTGCTAATCCTGAGCTAAAAATCCCAGTGTAAGTAGGAATATTTATTACTCGTTTTTAGGCATTTAAACTCAAACCTTACCCAGTGGTATTAAATACTTAACTAAAACAGCAAAAGGCTGAAGAAGAAAGAACCAGGCATAAAGGGAAAGTTGGTTTCCCTTGATGTCACCAACACTGTCAGTTTTGATGTATTCATCAAAACAAGTACAAGAACACTCAGTTTGAGGGTGTCATTTTCTTCCTCTTATACTCAAGGGCTGCAAGTTCTCCCCTGGCTGTTTCAGGCTGTAACTCTCTCATGGGCAAAGTGCCTCCACCAGAGGTTTTCTCCAATCATGGATTTTTGCTGAGACCCTGCAATTTATTAACTTTCCTGGGAAGGAAGGAGGGTGGGTTTGCTCATATGCCTTGCTAGAAACTAACCCTTAAATCCACACAGGCTGCCAATACATAAATACTCCATGGATATTGGATTGGTATTTAACTTCCCACCAGCTGAACAATCCCAAAGCAGTAGTAATCAACTCTTTCAAACATTGCCCGTGACCAGCAGCTTTCCACCACCATGGCTCAGGTCATCAGTGAGAACAGTGAATATTCCATGACACACAAAACATTGCTGCTGTGCAGAGCACTCGTTTTTCCCAATATTGCTGCCTATTGGTTCGCAAAGGCTGAGGTTCACCAGCACAATGGAGATTGCCAAATCCTGGGATTCCCGGGAAACATCCCAATAGTCCTGGAGTTCTGCCTGAGCCTGGATAAACACAATGTATTACAATCAACAAAGGGCTTAATTAATGGATGCTGACATTGTACCTCCCGAGGAACAAACAAAGGGGAAAGCGTGGCCCTCTGCCCAAGGATCTCAGAGTCTAACTCAGGCTGGCAATACGGATCAGACACACCAGGCCTGCAGAGGGAAGGCTGACACTGAGCTTTCCCTTTGTTTTATGTCAATACAGATACAGGCAGTGGCAGCAGAAAGCAAAACATCTCTCCCCAGGACCTCAGGGCTTTTCCTGCCTTTTTGTCCACAAGCAAGTTCAGATTTTATCTTCCCTTCATCTTCCTGCTACCTCCTTGCACACACATGCCTTTTTTTCTCATTAAATTCTTCCTAAGTTAAACCCTATTTTTTTTTTTTTGCAGTCTTCCACATTTGATTCTACCAGCTCAGAACGTCTCCCTCCAGAAGCAGATCATCTCACCTCCTGCCCTCTCTTGGCCTAAGACACCCATCCCCCTGCTTCAAATGCTCTCACATATTTGGCTCTAAAGCTCCTCTATCTCACCACTCCAAGGTATTCTCCACCTTTTCCTACAACTCCTAACAGCCTGCAATCTTTGCATGGCTTACAATTTCCTCTGACCACACAAGACCCCATCTCTTTCCATCCCATCTGAACTCTTCCACTTCCATCAAGATCATGAGAAGCTGTCAAATAAAATCACACGCTCTGACAGTGCACTTGGACCCTAGGGATGGGATACTTGAGGAACCATTGGCATCCATAGATGGCAGAGATATGAATAAAGTCCTTTATGCAGAGGATTTTAGCACACCCTGGATCTCTTCGCTGTCTGTACAATGAGAAAATGAAATACACGCAGCCTACAAGAAAATCAAGCGCAAACATAGATCACATCTCAGTACCTTCCCACCTCCAAAACGTGCTACTTTTGGGACATTTGTTGGTTTGTTTATCTTCCTTTGCCAAAAGCCAGGAATTCATAATCAGTTTAAATCCCTCCAGGTTTTCTGTTTCCATTCCTGTTTCATTTCCATTAAAATACTCTCCACTCAGCCAAAATGTTACTTAGTTTTCACTATTTTTTTATGGAGAAGTTCAAATGTATTGAAAAATATCTGTAATAAGGCCCCTAAAGATTTTAAACCTGAATAAGTGACACGCAAAAACTTCTCTTCCCTGCAGTTGAGAAAATTGTATTACTATGCACAATATTGTCATTATCCTCTTTCCTATTATGCCTAGACACAAGGAAGTTGAAATATCTACTTCATGCTGGTGAAAAGTGGACAGAACTAGAGGAAAATATAGCAATAATAACAATAGTAATAACAATAAAAATAAAGGCAACAAAACCAGACCAGAAGTGAAGATACTTTTAAGGTACTTACCCAGCATCAGTGCTATTGCCACACAGTAACACATCTTCTGTACCGTTTTTTATGAAATAATTCACTGCAACAGAAAGAGAGAAATGGCTTTTTAACAAACACATTCTGGGAATGATAACATCCAAAAATATCATCCACTAACCAGCATATTCAACTGGGACAGCAACTGAGAGATGAATGGCATGCTTTTGCTTTGTTTTGCTACTTTTAACTTCTATAAATTGGAAAAATAAATATATTTTTTCAAATTTCTGTAAGCACTTGCTGTTCGTATTCTGAATCTGACCAGTTGAGTAAGGTGACAATGGGCTGTGGGCAATGTTTTTAGGAAATTCTACCCAGCCATGTCCCTGCCTGTTCAAACCAAGAACATTGTTACTAAATTCTGTAGATGTAATGAAACCAAACCATATGCTAGCCTGTAACTTTTAGTCTCTACGCTGATGAGACACATATTAATTGAAGTTTGTGGCAGAAATTACTGACTCATAGGTTAAAAACATAACCAGCTATAACTCAGAATGTAATAATATTAACAAAGCAGCCCACTCCCTCAGTCTGGTGGATTCTGCTCAGTGTAGAAAATACACAGTATAAAGCAAAAGAAACAAAAATGCACCCTATGAAAGATCAAACAAACAAGGAAGTATTCACAAAGACAAATATTTATCACTGTAGTCATCTGTAATGGCAATGGATAGAGACAGACACTTCTCAAGGGAGCCTCAGAGGAACAAGCTACATTTAAGTGCTGTGGATCATCCCCAGGTTGACTATCAATAAGGCTTAAGGAAATTAGCATCTCCAGGCTAATGAGAGACTTTGCACACACGCTTCTTCTCTCCCCAGCCAACCAAGTCTAACATGCAGAGTAACAGAACAGGAGGCCCATTTCTTCTCAAAAGGATAAGAAAAATCAGTGTTCTGGCGGGAGTGTGAAGAAAAGATGTTCTAAGGAACATCTCTGAAACCTGGATGGTGGCAGGGAAGAACAGACAAAAACATTGTTCTAGAAATGTAATAAGTGCAAAACAGGGGTGTGCAGCTCACTGAGGAGGGGTAAATAATCTGGTGTGCTTTGCTGCAGCAGAGAGGAAGCGATCCCCTCTTGGCCAAGACATGATGGTGGCAGCCTTGCCCAGTAAGGCATGGTGAGCAGAGGGGCCTCTGCAGATGCTGCTCACAAGAGGTTCTCCATTCCAGGCTAACCCTCTGTTGTGAAATGTTTTAAAAATCAAGAGTGACAGCTTATCCAGGCGGGCTATGCAGAGAATGCTCAATGGCTCAAGCGCCGAACAGATGTGCTGTGGCTTTCTCGGTAAGCTGCGAGCAGCGGAAAAGCCCTGCTCTGCTGCATGCCAAGAGGGAATTACAGCCCAGGAGCTTGTGGTTACAGGGGCACGTGATGGTGTTCACAAGTTATCAGAGCGCAGATCCTGCTCAGATTGGATGCTTTTCCACTTTGTCCAACACGTGGTCTTTCTACGGAAACACCTTGTGTGACAGCAACACTCAGGACTGAGTATGGTTGAGGATTGGTGATCAGTCACCATGGAACAGGGAAAGATGCTGTGTCTGCATCACCTTTAGCCCTCCAGTTCTGCTGTGCAAGGACTTGTGCTTTTCTCAGGACAGGTGGCATCTTATTTGGGATACACAGTGACACAAACACACCAGATTCTCTTCGAGCTAGATGGTCTTTAAGGTCCTTTCTAACACAAACCATTCTATGATTTTATGATTTGAGGTTTGATTGAAATTCTGGATCGCAGTTTTGGTTGAAAACCAAAACAACACCTCCTGGTCAGCCAAACCAGAGGATAAGAACAGAGTCTGAGCACAGGATTAAGGAGGACAAGGATTCTCTGTGTGCAAACAAGAAATCAGAAATATCGAGAACAGAAAAAATTCTGTTGTCTGCTGTTGACTTAAACATTTACATCTCTAAAACAAGCAGTAAGGCAGGTGCCAAAGAGCCCCATGAAATGCAGGCTGAGGGAGTGGTGTGCACGTGCTGCTGGGAGGGGACATCTTCACCATGGGGTCTGTGCAGGGTGTCACAGCCACCGTGACAAACCCCGGGCTGAGGAAGAGGCGAGCTCCCGATTCCCCACTGATAAATGAAAGGGGGATTAGAGCTTTACACCCAAGGAGACAAATTGCTGTATTATCAAAAATGTGCACAACAATCAATCTTTCCTTCAAAGCCCGTTGGTTTGGATTTCAATCAAGCCTGCTGGGCAATCAGAGGGCTGCAAGAAGCAAACAGGCATCACTCTTGCCTTAAAGAACGAACAACCTTGGTACCACATTAACCCATGGCCTCAGCTTCCCATCAGTTAACTCTAATGCGGGCAAAGAACTAGAGACTCCTTTTTCATACAGAGCAGTATTTTCTCTCAGAAAACTGCTCACACTGAGCAACGCCACCTGAAAACACAATGATTTTTTCATTGCCTTGGAAGATTGCAATTAACTTTTGGTTTGTTTTGTTTTTCACTGAAAAATTTCAGCTTGTGAGTGGGAAAAAATAGGAAAAAATACGGAAAATAAAACTGAAACCCTCTATTTTAGGTGTTTGCTTTTGGTTTTTTATTTTTAATTTTTAAAGTAAGCCAAAACCATGATATCTGTAGCAGCTGTGTGTGTACATAAATTTTATGCAACGTGCCATTCTTTCCAAAGGAAATGTTATTTTTTTTTTTTCTACCAGCTTTACTAAAATGTTGATGTCACAGTCATAGGGTATATGCAGCTTTTTAGGAATTTTGCTACAGGAATTTCCAGAGCAAGGTAACTACGTGGTCATATTAAAAGAAGTAAAAATGGTCTGAATGACAAGGTCTCCTGCAAGTCCATGCTTTGCCTCCTGCACTTCTCAAGGCAAATAGCACTGGCCATAATTTTAAAGTCACTATATGCAACTGAGTAAAAACACAAACTCCCCATGTCTGTTCTTGCAATATCTTCCTTTCAAAGTCAGTTCCTCATCATTTTGTCTGTTTCATTCTACACTTTTGCTGATTTCTCAATATCTTCCAGGTTTCTGCATTGCTCCCTACCACACCAGGTGATTCTAACTGAGCAGACATTCACAATGTCTCCACTTGTCAAATTAACGGGAAAAAAATAGCAAACTTCCTCAAAAAAAAAACAACAAAAAAACAAAAAAACAAACAAAACCAAACAAAACTATTCCAATTAAAAATGTGCTCCAGCTTGTGCTTTCCACACCTCTATCACACAACTGAGCAGAAAGCCATTAGGGTACATAGACTTCAGGGTAGAAACCTTCCTCATTTCTGTATGAAGGAAAGCAAAATTTTCTCATTCAGAAAGCTAAAAAAGGTTGAAGTCAGCTTAGAAAACACAGCTTCTGCCTTCAGTTTCTGCTCCTCCTTTGAAGGCCTTACTGAAATGTTATTTTGACTCATCTTACAACAAATTAATTCCAGTTAAAAATAAAACCACCACAACAACCCCATATATTATCACACTTGCATAAAGAGCAACATTCAAATATCATTAGTCACTGCCCAGAGAAGAGTCCTCTGGCTGACTTTCTAACAAAAACTTCAGAGAGGTGTTTGTTATCTCAGACTATTTATTGCAGCCACACGGGCACTCGCTGGTTGGAGACTTTCTCCCTGCGCTGGGGCTGGCACGGAGCACTGACAGCCACCCAACGTCCCCGTTCCAAATTTAAAATGCAGTTCAGAAAGCTCCATCTCCTTACGGCTGTGATACGTGGCACGGAAAGGAAATAGACAACACCCCCTCCTCACCCTTTCGCCCACCGGCGCAAACGCACTTTGCCTCCTGGTAATACACGATAATTAAAACGAATCCATGCTGCACTTGCTGTGTGCACACTGTGTCACACGCGGCGAAGCCTCTAATAAATGAAATTGAGTTTGAAGGTGAAAAACATGCCTCACAAAAGCCATGGAACGGGCTGTATTGAGGGTGTTATTAGGGGAGAATGCTTGAGGAAAAAAAATGGCACTGCCGGTTAGTTCTTCCTGGCTGAAAGGGGTTGCTAATGATTATAATGATCAGTTACACTCCTGTTGCTCAGCCCATGACAGGGGACCTGGCTCTCCTTTGCTGTCCCCTGGCATTTGTTGCTGCTGACCCTTCTGCTGGGTTACAGAGGCTCTCGTGTGCTCTCCTCTCCTTGCTTCCCATCCTCCCCCTTTCCCTGGAGAATCACTTCTGGCCCAGCTCTCTGCTACCTCCACACCCTGTGATCACGTGGAAGGACACTTCCGAAACTTCAGTTCAAAAAGGGACAGGAGGAGTTATGGCCAAGATGGTTGGGTGGGTAGAGGGAGCAGAGATCAAGGGGACAACTTTACGTACAGCATTGGCAACTGCATGACTCTGTGGTAAACCCAGCGTAGAATTCCGGGCATGAGTTGTCCTGCTGGAGATATGGAGGGGCTGGGAAGAGGTTGTAGAAAATCACACAACCAGGTGGTGAGAGGAAAGTGGTCTCCTTCAGTCTGAGTCTCTCTTGTAGGCTCCTATTAGTGCTTTTCCCCGCTCTCCAGACAAGCCAGAGGAGCAATTTCCCTGCCAGGCTCAGCAGTCACCACAGCACAGAAAATGTCTCCAATTCTGACAGTACAGCTTTTTCCTGCTTTGAGAAAAAGCCACTAAAAATATCAATCAAGCCCTCTTGAGCTAGATGGCTCCCGTGCACTAGAAAGAGGCTCTGAAAGCCTCAGAGATCCACAGTACCTGGTTTGTGCTGCTCACATGGTCTGGGGGAACAAAAAGTCCACCAGGAGAGGAGGAAAAGCACATCAGGAGCTTTTGGAGATGTGCACTAGAGGAGAGCAGGGAATTTAGATGCTGTCAAATCGGCTTGGGGACCTTGCCAAGCCCAGGAGCATCCCCAGGAAGACGAGACAGGAGACAATGACTAGCAATAAACACACATGCTGGCTTTTAAACATCTTCAGATTACCTCCTTCTATGCCTCTGTGCCTCACCAGTCACTCAGACCCACACTTTCAGGGCTGTAGTGTGCATAGCATGCAACTAAAAGCATATTTAGTACCACTTGTTCAGATATAGGCTCCACATGTATAGGCAGCAAAGCGCTGAAGTGTGCTCTCCGGAAGTTTTGTAGAGGTTTTGTGCTTTGTGGAATTTTTTCATATGTTTCACACAAAAGAATTAAAATCAAAAGCTGCTCCAAAGGTCGAATGCATTTGTGATTACAGACAGATGATGGAAAAATAGAAAAAAAAAACCAGCTTCTGCACTTACTGTGATAAAGAAAACAAATAAATTGGATCGAAAAATGGCTGAGAGACAGAAAACATAGGTTGAGAGGAAAAGTCAGTGTGCAGGATTTCTGTGGGCTAACAGAGGGCTGCCCCTGCACTTCTTTGTTAGATTTATAAGTACAAGGGAAAGAGAGGGTGAGCAGAGGGGTAGCGACATCTCCTATACACAGTATTTTCCACGTAAATAAAGTCTGAGACGTGAACTGAATGAGGAGCACTGGAGAGACCTACTCTGCTAAAAAAAAGGAGAGGAGAAATGCAAAGTGGGATATTAAGTTGTCAGAAAGTGAAGTAAAGCAGAGAAGGAGAAAATCTCACCTATTCATAACCTTGTCAGTCCTTGAATTCCCTGTATAAGTTCAGATAAGAGAGATGGATTCTTTTTTTTAGTAGGGTTCCTTAGTCAATGCTTTTAGGTAATATGAAGCTACGATCAGAGAAAAGTGTAATATTCATATACAGGAGGGTCAGGATGGAGTAATATATAGGAAAGAACTGAAGAACAGTGGCTTGTTTCTATCAGTTCTGTTCAATAACTTTTTTGATGATACAGACAAGGGGATCAAGTGCACCCTCAGTCAGTTTGCAGATGACACCAAGCTGGGTGGGAGTGTTGATCTGGAGGCCAGGAAAGGTTTCTCACTCTCTGCAACTCCCTGACAGGAGAAGGCAGCCAGGTGGGGGTCGGTCTCTTCTCCCAGGGAACAGGTGACAGGACCAGAAGAAGTGACCTCAAGCTGCACCAGGGGAGGTTTAGATTGGAGATTAGAAAATATTCCCTCATGGGAAGGGTTGTCAGGCATTGGAACTTGCTGCTGGGAAGGTGGTGGAGTCACCATCCCTGGTGGGTTTTTAAAAGATTAGCAGATGTGACACTTGGAGACAGGGTTTAGTGGTGCACTTGGCATTGCTGGGGTAATGGTTGGACTTGATGGTCTTAAAAGACTTTTCCAACCTAAATGACTCTGATCCAGATGAAAGACCACTTTCAATGCTTTCAGTAGGGTACCTGCCAGACTGGAAAGCATGGAGAAGGTAATGAGAATGACTGAGAGAATTTAAGAACAGCAGCAATTGAAAAAATGGGCATCTTTTATCCTAGAGAAAAGGTGACTATCACAGCAAAAAATAGCATGTATTCTGGAAAAAGAGAACAGGGAGCTTTGTGTGCTCTGATGACAAGAATGTGATAACAGTGGTTTTTGCCTTAAGAAAATGGAAGGGGGAAAAGAAAAGGACTTTCGAAACTAAAGATAAAGGAAATATTTTTCACTATATTTCCCATTTGAACTGCTGAAGTTGCTGCTGCAGGCTGCCTCTGTGGGCAAAACATTCAAAGAAAGATTTGTTGCCTGTGTAGATAAGGATATCCTGAGTTACAACAGTTAATGTTAATAGAAAAATATCTATACTTTGAGCTGTACTAATTGTTTTCTGGAGCAAACGGGGCTGTTTGGTGCCACAGAGAGATGCTGCTGTAGGTATGCCAAGGCCAGATCGAGCCTGGGAACTCCCATATTTTATCTCCACCACACTTGAGGGGAATTCAGCACTGATGAAAATTATCAGCAGAAAATATATCTTTACTTATTCCTTAAAACCAGTGCAATAAGAGCAAGCAGCAGTGCAAGTTATTCTCTGCTCACGGTGCACCTGGGCCGAGTGCTCAGAGGTAAAAGCAGAAGAGGCCTCTTGCCTTTGCAATACACTTTATTGCTGAGCCTGGAGCATGGAGCAGTCCGTGGACAGGCCTTAAGGAGCACATAGAAAGTCCTTTTAAATCCACACCACAGTGCAAGCCAGGTGGTGTTTTAGTTCTGTAGTTTATGAACAATTCGAAGGTGCAGGAAAACTGAAAATGTTTAGTCTGAATTTTCCATGGCAGATCTTTCCTCAAGTAGATCTCTGCTTTCCATGAGCAATGATGAGAACAAAAGGTGTAACTGAGATAGAAATCCTCCTGTTTTACAAAATATTTCAAATATTAACAGTAAAAGAACTTCATCTTTCACCACAAGACTGAAAAAAATCTTACTGGATGGTCAAGGAAGAGACTGGATTGGATTCAACATTACCAATTCCTATGTTTTTCCAATCCTTGCATCTGATGGGGGTTTCTTTTTCTATTTAGCTTAAAAAAATTTAAGTGCACAGGTACAATACCCATGTTAATAACGCATCAGAGCATTAAGTTTTGAGCATTGACGAAGTTATTTCTCAAAAGACCCTCAGCACTGGAACAAAGCCACAATATTTACAGTTAAAGTAGAGTAACGTCAATAGATTCCATGCTGACAAGCACAGTCTGAAAGCCCAGAGAGGTTCCTTGTTTTAATCACTGGTTCATATACAATCATACATAATAAAACACCTATTCCAGTCCCAACTTGATTTATTGCTTCTCTCTTTCCTCCCACCTCCATAATTATTCATCAAACACTCGCTGTCTTCTATTACCACCTCAGACAACGCCTCAGACACTTCAGCTCTCCCCAAACTACATTTATTATCTGACTTGGACGAAATTCTTTTCTCTACAGTTCCCATACAGATTCAGGGTATCTCTTTGTACAGCTCCATTTCTGTGGTTCTGGAAACAGAAATGATTTCATGAGGCAGAGATAACCATCAGGCACAGAGCTTAGAGAAGATACACACAGCCTCACCGACATGCAGACATACATTTCTGTATATTCACAGATCTGTGCCTCAGCATCTGTTCCACACAAGCCTTTGATCCCTTCTCAAGTGCCCAAGAAGACCATGATTTGGATGGGTATCCCCAAAACTCCACATACTCTATACATCTTTCTAAATATGGAACCCGAAGCAACCGTAAGTCTTCCAGGTCTAACTGGAGGTGAC
This sequence comes from Melanocharis versteri, assembly GCA_013397845.1. NCBI lineage: Eukaryota > Metazoa > Chordata > Aves > Passeriformes > Melanocharitidae > Melanocharis > Melanocharis versteri. Next base: position 820,554 of record VZTG01007358.1, on the reverse strand, counting down.
AAAAAAGATATCTTATTAATCTTGATCTGGATTTTTTCTTTGAAAAGTTGTTTTGCTTTTTCCCCAGATCACTGTTAACCACACAATTTGGCTCCAGAAGAAGAGAAAAATCACTGCCATGAAATGAATGCCAGAAACTAGTCTAGAAGAAGAAAATAACAACCCTGAAATACCTCTTTTAAGCTATAAAAATAGTAGCTGATTCCTCCCACTAAATGGCTTATAAAGCTTGAACATTCATTTATTTTACTTGTTAATTTTTTTTTAATGTCAATTGCTTGGACAGGACTATCTAAAGGAAATTACAGGGTTGCTCTTTTTTACCTTAAAAGATTCCAATTTTGAGAGAAAACATATATAGAACACTTTGAAAACAAGACTCTTTCAGAGTGTGTTAAACAAGGTATTTAGTCTAAAGAAAGAGAAAATGCTGGGGTTTAAGACTATCATTCCATAAGTGACTTTATAATTTAATTATATTTTTAAGGTTCTTTTCTGAAGCATTTTTCTCGTGCGTTCAGCCCTTGCATTAAGCCCTGCTCAACAAAAGGACTCAGATTTCTACTTACTGACTAGTCAATAATCCATTTTCATAATGGAATACATAAATGACATTAAAGATTCTAAAATCATCCGCTACAGGAATCAACTACTCGCAGTCCATTGGTACATCTCTAAGCCAGTGACATATCTGACATCCTACAGCTTTTAATCCGTCCTAACTCACACATTCATAAAGCTTCACTTCATCAAATGCGTCTTTAATTTAAACACCACAACCCAAGACAGGCTTCCAAGACTGTTACTTGGAGCTGCTTTCCTAGAAATCTTTACAAGTATTCAAATTAAGCTTTTCGCTTTTTAGTCAGCTGGTATTTCCAAACTATTAACTCTCCTAATGATGACCAACAACCCAATGATTTTGATACTGATATATTGATCTCATAATTTTCATAATGCTGCAGACGTAAACTATCATTATTTTCAACTTTTTTTTCTCTTTTATTTCATTTTTGTATACAATCACTGCTGCATCTAAAACTTCAGTCTTCCAGGTTTGTTATCATTAATGTCTAAAAATAATCCTCCTTGGGCTTATTGACCACAATCTCTTACCAAATCCAGAACTGCAGGTAGGAAAATAATTACCTATCAGTAGTCCCCATTTTCCCAGATGAATGACTCTAATTTTACCACTGGCACTTGACATGAAGAATTTTTTTAGCCTGGTTTTGTCGGATGCTCAGCTGTCCCTCATCCCACAATCCATTCATTCAAAGAGTAGCCCTACAGAGGAAACTGGGAGACCTGATGAGTTACTTCTGCCTTGATCTTCATTTTTCCCCCTTCTAGGTTTGCAGTGGTAAGCATTACTCACTGAAGACAAAGCCAGAGTGATACTTTTTCTGATAAGCCTTCTTCTTAGAGGTTGCTGTTTAAATTTTGAGCCATTTAAATGGGTGGAAACATATAAAAATTCTCTTGCTCATCATGAAGAGAGGTGCCCACCAAAAGGCAGATTTTTGACCTACATCTCCACTGTGAGTTGAGGGAAGACTAAAAGTTGTCTTGTCTTACCATGACTGCTGTGCCAGTAATTAAGCTGAGACACCAGAGGCACCCACAGTAACTTAGCTGAAGTTTCTTTCACAGAATTAAGCTTTTAATGACAATGCCAAGAAACTTCCCTTCTTGACAGTCTAATCAGGAATATTTGCTGTCACTTTCATATTCTAGGACTTTGTATTCTAGTGTTTAGTGAACCTGAATATGAGCCAGTTTGAATTTTCCCACTGGATCTCCATCCTTATAAGCTTTGCCTCTCTCTTCCCAAGTTACCTGGCACTTCCTCCAGCTGCAGAAACCATTGGAATGATGGCAAGAACAAGTGAAGTGTTGGGTGGACAAGCAGGAATTCCTCACCAGATTTAGTGTATGATCGCCTCATGGCAGACAGGAGGGGAAAACTCAACAATTCTCAACAAGATTAGCAACCTTGCAATGTAGAATTGACAAGACTTATTAAAAAAAGACTTTTCTTGAGCACACTGGTAGAATAGGAAAATACCCGTGGGTCTTGAGTAAGGAGTTAAGGGAAGGAGCTCCTGAAATGTGGGATTATGGTGGATATTTCCTCAGGGATCAACCAAAAATCAAGAGTTACCACATACTTGTGGTTAAGCCAGTGATGATGCAAAGTTTATAAACTGACTTTTTTCCCCATATATAAAACTAAAATGAGAGGATCGAGAAGACAGATGAGAAAAAAATTTCCTGCCTGGAGGCTGAAAGCAGCTAAGGAAAGATTACAGAACTTTGTCCAGATACAAAGTCAGTTCTGAATAAAAAAGCAGACCTGGAGCTATCCCAGGCCATGCCAGATGGCTGTCCCAGAGACACAACCAAAATGTCTCCTGTAGCAAGAGCCCACAGCACACAGTTATCTCCAACTAAAAAGGGCTTTGAAAGACTCAAAACTGAGTTCTTATCTTCACACCTCATGACTAAATCTCTCAACTATTTCCTCTGCAGCACCAAGCAATTCTTCCCCCTATTACTCTTTTCAGGGGTTTTACTGATTTCTGTTTTTTCATTCATGCAAAAAACAGTTTTAAGGCAAAGGAGGAGGCTGATGCCATTTCAGAGGCTCCCTGCTGCCCTTTAAAATACTAAAAATGTTCTTAAAGAATCCAAAGCAAATTTTTGCTCTTCAAGAAGAGCAGGACTGTCACAGCACCCCATTTTAATTCTCTATTTTGGTGTCCTGATGAACAGAATTAAGAATTTCTCCAATTTTAGTTTTCAGTGGTTTGTACTCCTTTATTTCTTTACGTGGCCCTTTTCTATAAAGTATTATTATGGATTTCTGACAGTACCTCAGGTTTCTGTTCTCTGGGCTTTTTAGATTAGTACCTCTGCTCCAAGCAAGTGACTCAGCCACACTGGTTTTGAAATCTCCAATGAGCTCTTGTAATTGTCTGTGCTCCCTTCGAGTGAACTCTACTATCTCAACATGTTGGCCAATTTTCTTCTCTGGCTCTTCTTCAGAGTAAACACTGACACTGGTTTGTTTCTTAATATATTCCTCTTTTTATCTAATTTGGTCTGCCTACACTTTAATCTAACTGTATGTATTGCTTAATTCCCTGCAGTACTTGAAATTCGGACTCTTATTAAATTGTGGTCAGTTCCTCTCCTTTAAACGGTCAGTTCACTTCACCATAATATTTATGCAAAATGAAATTCAAAGCACTATCCCATCTAGTCACAAAATGAGCCAGTCCTTCCATTTCTGAATTGCTTTAGTGCAATTGTAAACATTAAATGAAAATCCTACTTAATATTGTTCTCTCTTGCCTAACAGCTAAGCCTCCTTCTTCAGCATTTTGAGGAAGGCTTCGTTGTTCTTATTCAGAGGTCACTAAATTTTTCTTAAAACTACTCTTCTTCTAGATCTTCAGAGGCCTGCTGCCCTGCCTCAAAACTTTAACTATTTAAATAATTTCTGTCTATCCAAAGTAAGCGACAACTGTTTGCCATAATACACCATGTCTTTATTTTCAGACATTATGAAAACATTCATAGATATAATTATTACTTCCTTGCAATGCCACATGGTCAAAATTTAATTCACTTTAATCCATTATCTCACCAAGTTGGTTATCTTTGTAATAGGCAAATCTCCTCTAGTGATAACAAGTATATTTTCATGGCCCTATTAACCATTCCTGGATTTCCTGTATGGATTTCTGGGAGTGTCTGCCCTCCTCCCCATATCAAGACCACATAAATAAACTTGCTCATGGTATGCTGGAGCAGCTGTACAATTCCTCACATTTAAAGCAATGCTGCAGCTGGCCCTGACATTATCTGTATTTTAACAGACTGTCCTGTGTCACATTTACCCTATTTCCATTTCCAGAGAGCCAGACTCTCTTCACGGCTCCGTTTCTTCCTTTCACCTTTACTGCAGGGCTTTGTGCTTCCAGCCGTGACTATTTTATCCCTCAATGCCTCTGTGAGAAGGGGAGAGCAGCACCTCACACAGCTCGCAGCTATCTGTGAGTAGAGCAGCCCTGAGATGCCTTAATCCACCCCAGGTGCACAAATATCTTCACTATTTCCTCACTCGTCTCCAGGCTGGAAGCAGAGGGAGCAGGGATAGGGTAATACATCACCAGGTCCCACAGCATCCAGCAGAAGTCCAAGAGCTCTTTCCCCTTTCAGCTGATAAGGGGCTCTGACATAGGGACTTTGAGAGGACACATCACCCGATGGTCAGGGCCAGTTCCAAAGACAACCCTCGTTCAGCCAGAGCTTTGTGACCTGTCCTTCCTTAATGCTGCATCGACCACACCCTACCTTAAAGACACCCATGGTGAGCTCTTTATTCCTCAAAGGAATAATAATAATAATAATAATAATAATAATAATAATAATAATAATAATAATCCTAACACCACTGCTTCCTAACACCACTGCTTCCAGGGTTCTCAGACCACAGGGAGAGGAATCGAGCAGAGAGGCCAGAAGTCACCAGTAGGGAATGGTGGGACTGCCCTTGGCCTAATCCCTGGTTCAACAGGGCCCTGGGTCAAGCCAGGCAACTCCCACGAGTCAGATTTGGGGTTTTTATAGCGAAGATGCCTGCAGATGTAGGACTGTAGGGTCCTCAGAGTCAGAGCAGAGGTACCCTGTGACACTATGCCACTGCCTCTCGACCAGAATTCCAGTTAATGAGTTGATTATGTGGTTCACTTCTATCCTCAAAATAAATAAAACACCAAAGGTCACCGGTCATGAGTTTGTACAGGATGGCCCAACCCAGATAATGAGTTACACCCAAACAGCCAAAGATTTCACTAAAACAATTCTCTTGGGATTTTTCAGAATTATAAAGATTGAATTGCTGTGATTTACCTTTTGATTTTTTTTTTAAGACCATGAACTTAAATTTTGAAGTTTTGCTAGAAAATGCAAGAGCTATAAATTGTCTTCAGAGAAACAACATGCAAGCCAGACACACACAGAGATGAAATTTTCATGTGATTGCTCAATTCCAGGAGACAGAGCTTTAAAGATCTATAAGACACCCTAAAAATGTGAAACTCATCGGTGGTGCAACTAGGACATTATAGGAAAACATCAGAAGTACTTTCAGCATGGACTGTGAAGGCACCACAGAGATTCAGAAAAAGCTACCTAGGTCTTTCGAAACCACATGGACATCACGAAGAGCCAGTAGTCACATTTTGCTGATTCACATACAGATCTTGTTCAATATAATTAAAAAAA
>VZTG01007358.1:750754-815220 GCA_013397845.1 Melanocharis versteri | reverse complement strand
AAACAACCAAACCAACACAGAAAAAAAACCAACCAACCAAAAAAAACCCAAAAAAACCAAACCTCAAATGACCAGAAACCAGACTACAGGACAAAGAGGAGCTTACCTGGATCACTAAGAAATTCCTCTGAGTTGTTCCACGTCCTACCATCCAAGTAGAAGGAGCCATTGGTGAAGTTAAACGCGGTGTAATCTCTGACACATTTGTGTCTCAAGTTGCCCATGAAGAGCTGGAGGCCTATGAGGGCAAAGACACTCAAGCAGAAAACGGTCAGGATCATCACATCTGCAAGTTTCTTAACAGACTGGATAAGTGCCCCTACAATGGTCTTCAGTCCTAGGGAGATAAAAGCCAAGAGTTTATAGACTGAGAGACTGAAATATGTCTGCTGACAGCTGCTTTTCATGATGAAAATCTCCATGGAAAGGGAAATCTGAAGGGCTTTGAGTATGTGTTTGCAACTGGACGTCAGAAACGAGAGACGAGTGATCACTATGAATGTCTAGTTTGGCCTGCTTTTGGACAAAAGCCCTGGAATTGCACAAACACTGATTTAAAAATGGAGGGGAAGAACTGGATGGAGGGACAGCAAGATACAAATGTATCCATGGATAAAGAAAATACGGAATGCATTTTATATTTCTTGGGACTGCAGTAAATGTGGTAAAGCCTAAATCCCATTGAATTTTGAGAATGTGAATTACTTTTAGGTCTCTCAGGTGATTCTGATAACTTTATCCCTCACATAAACAGATGAAGAGGTATGGAAATGCTGTTTATTCCCTGATTATTTCACATATTTTAGTGCCAAATCCAACATGCTGTTCTCATATGAATAATTCCTCTGCCTTCAATTCATTTGCTTAAGACAACAAGAATTTGGGATTAGAAAAAAAGCCAAATATGGGCAATCAAATAAACGCAGTGGAAATTATTCGAGTAAAACAACCTGAGGCTCCAACACTACCTGGGCAAAGTTAATCATTTTATAATATGCTGCCAAAGTAGATAAATCATCCCATTGCGTAACACCAAAGGCTTGGGTCACACAAATTAGCTTCTCCTTTATTATTTCACCCTGTAACACTAGCTTCAGTTTATTCTTCCATAAATATTCAGATATAAATAATTATACAGCTTTCTCAAGTGATATTTCTTGCTTTTGAAATGTTCCTGGAGATCAGCACTGTTTGAGCTGATTGAACATTACATGATTACAACAGAAAATTCCATTCCTTTTTTAAAAAAAGACCCTTCTCTTCTAAACTGGTGTGCTGTAGCTGGACGTTAATATCAGCTGCACATTGGTGGCAATTTTGCCATTTCTTTCCTATTTGCATTTAATTAATACTGGTAAGTAGTAATAAGTGCTTCAGATAATCCGTGTCACAAGTATGGCAGCAATAAGAGAAATTGATTAAAATGGAAAAAAGAAAATGCAAAGAGGAAACAGGAGGAATTCTCCTGGGCAATATTCAGAAGCACATTGATTTGCTCACTGAATATGATCACACACATTAAATCTCAGTTCCCTGGAATTCCACCCCAAGAGTTTGGCAGCCACAAAGGCTGAGCTAGTGCCGCGTAATTGGAAATAATATGAAAATGTACTTCAGGACTCATAGGAAAGCAACATTAGCTTTTGGCTTTGCTTAAAAATCTGCGGTTAGAGTGAGGGGAAACCAGGATTTCTCCAATGAAGTTGAGCTGCTGGAGTGGCCAACAGGTGCAGCAGCCCCTGCATCCAGCAGCCTAAAATACTTCATTCCTTCACAGGATATTGCTGATCTGTCAACGATATTAACATCTGTAAAATGGCCCATTTAACCGAAAGGCACTGATCCATCAGGTGTGGGGAGCTTTCCCCACTAAATTCTTTGTTTGCCTCTCTAAAATTAGTTTGTGGCATGGTAAAGAGGGCGAGGTTAGACAGCTCCCTGCTCTGCTCAAATATAAAGCATAAATTATTGCAGGACAAACATTAGGCAAAACCTGGATTTTCATGCTACCTCTCCTCCTCACCAGAAAGAGATTTTACAAATGAGGTCGATTCCACTCGGGTACTTGGAAGAAGGCTGACTTTGAATTTTTGAGCCCATCTGTAGGCTTGACCAGCTGTTTTCATGCCAAAATAAAAATGAAACCTCTTCTGCTAATCTAGTTTTGAATTAATTTTTTACCTGAATGGGAAGTAATTTTAGATGTAGCCCAATTCTGAAAGGATTTCCGGGGTGTCACCCTTGCCCAGCATTATAAGACCTTTAAGACAGCCACGTCTTAAACAAGTAGTGAGGTGAGGAAAAAGATTTGCAAATGCACTAGACTTTTTAATATTTTTTAATCTAATATTCTGAAATATTTTCAGTGATTCTTATCATTGGTTGTCCTTTGAATGCACAGATGTTGCTTCACTGAAGCTGGTTAAACTTGGGAAATCCAAATGCAAACTGAGTCTTAAGAAAAGGAAAAAATACCACAAATTCTTTTACTGCCATACTCCCTGTGAAATCGTTGCAGCACATTTATTTGTTTGTAATAGAAATACAAACTTGGAGTCTGTATTTGTACCGTCTAAGTGCACTAATTAATCTTACTTATCTGGTCAAAGACAATGGGAGTCCTAATGTGAATAGGGATAATATTAGGGAAAAAACTCTACAAAATTCTAGTCTCCAGTAAAGACTATCTGTTTTCAAAATCAGGCCTCCGTATTGCCAGTTTCAAGGTCACTTCATGAAACACGTTTTTCCCAGATTACTTACTGGAGTTTTAAATAGAATAGCAATTCTATACTCTTAGTTTTACAAGTTCATTCCTTGCAGGTATCAAATAATTTCTTTATGAGAGGGTTTTCTGTTTTACTTCCTTTTTAATTCTTTTTTTCCTTTGTTTTCATAGCTTACAAACCTCTGAACAATTTAAGAAGATGATGCTTTAGTAATACAATTTCTGTAGTTAAAGACCATTTAAAAATAACTTGTACTCTGCCTCCTGGACCTTTGTTAAAACTTTCCAGGAAAACCATTTGGAGAGTGTTATACTTACAGTTGAAATGTTTTTTCTCACCCTTTAAAAACAAAATTTTCTCAGAAAATTAAGTGGCATCCATCAAGGTGGTTGACACAACTAAGTGCCAAGGCTAAGGAGCATATTTAATTCATTGTTCATTTAAACTTTCTGTGCCTCCAAAATGGAAGGTCTGGGGGGAATCAAGGACACCCAGGACCTCTTGCAGGTGCTCTGCATCTCTCTGAATCAATCCCATGCTTTGTAAAAGCAATGCTAGATGTATTCAAATTTAGAGCACAGTTAAATCTTCTGGATAAATAATCCTTCTTTGGAATAGTGCCAATGAGAGCACTGCAATATAGCTTAATAGAAGATACTATTAATGGGGCATCGAAGGCATTTACTTAATTCTTGCAAGTCAAACATCCAACCAGGCAGCATGCAGGAAAAAACCTGAGGATCTGATCCAAAGCTGAGTAACACCTACACCCGTGAATGACAATGGGTCTATAGATTACTCCCTGTGGAGTAAATCAATAACAGGCTTTTTCTGAATCACTGACTTCTTTCCACACCTCTGGGCCAAATCCTGCTTGCATGACATGAAAAACACCACGAGATCCAAAATCAGTGGAATGAGGGCTGTATAGGCAGCCTGACATCGGCAGAGAGCAAGAAGAATTTGGCCCAAACATTCCTGTTAAGGCAGGTAGAAATTATCACATTCAGAGGTTAATCAAATAATCATTTTTCAAATGCAAATCAGAAACCATAGAAAATGCAAGCAACACCAAACAATGAGAAATGGCAAGATCCCAAAACACCATCCATTCCTTATGCGAGATGTGAGGAAGTATTAGCATAATTCAGTATGACATCCATACCAGATGTTGGCAATCACCTACAGAACATCAGACACGTTCATGCACAGTCTGGAAACAAGCAGGGAGAAAAAGAAAAACAACAAAAAAAAAACACAAAAAGAAAAGGAGAGTGTGACTTGCAGCAGGTTTGTGCTCTCCGAGCCCATTCCTCTCCCTGAGGATACACCTGTGTCCTGTAAATGTCTGCATGAGTCACCTGCATGTAGGGAGAGAAGGGCTCACCCTTGATGAGTGTATTCTGTCATTAGTTACTGAGACGTGGGGCAGCAAAGGGTTTAACAACGTGTTGGCAAACTTGAATTGGTGTCAGCATTCCTGCAGGCTGGCTTTGTGTGGAAAAGTGACTGACAGGCCAGTCTCCAAGGAAAACACAAATATGCCATATTTTTCTCACCTCTAGGATAGTTACTTCTTGAGTTAAGTGATTTACCCATCAAAAAGGTGACATTTATCTCTCTGCAGCAGGACTTCAGTGAGACTGAAGCAGTGAACGGGGGTCAGTCTCCTCCACACAGTCTTAATTCTTGTTCTCTGAGCTCTGTTCTGGCTATCACTGAGGCACAGGATAACATTCACAGCACTATTTATAGCCTTTAGTCTCACACTAACTTAAATGGGAGCTGGATCAGGCCCCAAAGTGCCTTGGCCCAATTTTCTATGAGGTCACCTTTCCCCGGTACCCTGTCGTTTCGTATGAGATGTCCGTGGTGTACACGCCTGTTCCAGAAAGAGCAGGGGAGCTTCTCTGGATTTGGGCAGTTTACCAAATCCTGGAGATGATGATGATGATGATGATGATGGTGATGGCCTGCATTTTGTGGCCTTTTGATGGAGAGGGTGTACCTCGGGGTTTATATTATCTCAATTAATACTTATCAAAAACATCGGGGATTTCCATGAGGATAAAACATGAGTCAAGACCCTCTGTTGTCGTTCCTATTGAGCCCACTGGGATTTGGATACTCTGGTAATGGGATGGTAATAGGAGATAAATGGATGGCTTCAGTGGGTTGTTCTGCTGCTGACCATGGTTCCTAGCTAGATGGAAAAACAAATGAATCCAGTTGCCATGGCAACGTGCAAGACGCCAATTAGTGAATCAAATCACTGAGAGTTAAAGGCTTTAAAATGCTCCCATAGAGAAAATGTTACCTATTTCTAAGCACCTGAACCTGCACAGAGCTTGTTTTCCACTCGATATCGTGACCAACTGGAAAACAGGAAGAAATGGGTGTGTTCAGTGCAGAAAAGGGAAAATGGAGGGGTTCCATGAAGGTCCTCTGACACGGTAAGGGCTGCCACAGGAGGTAAGGCACTGACCTGATGCCTTACACAGCTCCAGGGTAAAAAAGAGAGAGCTGATAATGCAGCAAGAGAGAGGGAGGCTGGACTCAGAGGCAGGACCTGCAGGTCCATGGACATTTGGAGCAGGAAGTATTGGCATTATGGCACCCAAACGGAGCCCCAGCCCTCCAGCGAGAGAGCAGCTTGCTGGTAGATGCTGACATTGGTGTTGTTGGATCTGGATCCAAACCATCCTCCTGGGACAAATCTTCTAATGACCAAAGCAATGAGTTGCTGGAACAGTTCCTGAGCTTCTCAGGAAGACCCGATGACCTCCACCTTTGAAGGGCCACTCGAAGAAGTCAATAAATAGGCAATAAATACCATGCCTTGCTTGAGCTGTACTAAATGCAGCCTTAGGCCAGGGGAATGGTTTCTGAGTTTAGGAGATCTTTTTCAGCCCTCTGAGCTCGTGTCCCCCTAAAAATCCCTGTGCCTGCTCGAGCACTTTGAGCCAGACATTAAAGGCAGGTGAGATTTTTAAAAGCACTAATTGTCAGCTTTACTGACTCCCTCTGGAGTCAAGAGAGAAACCCATTGATTCCAAGTGAAGCAGAATGCCTTTGAAAAGCAGCCTCTAAGTGCTTTGCTGGACAGAAGCCTCGCACCACCAAGGACTTGGCCCATGGCTTTCCGTAAGCAATTTCACTGAGCACGGTGAGTCCGAGTATGTTTGTGCAAATAGAAGTACCTGATGGAAAAGTGATCAATTTTATTGAGGGAAAGCTCAGATATTCGCAAAGGAGAATACAACTTGGTGCTTTTCACCTGAGACGTGAAAGAGGAAGCAAAAATAACAACTCCTCCCTATTGCAATTAACCCCCAAAATCTCACGAAAGATATTAATGTTCATCATCTTTTCATTTTTACGCCTACTGGGGGAAAATATTTCACCTCAGCATAAGCTTATGTTATCATTAAAAACTCAGACTGATCTCCAGATAAACCACAGAACTATGTCCAATATATCTTTTAAAATATATGTGCCTAACTGAAAGATGAACTGACTCCTCTGGAATCATCTGCTAATATTAAAAAACCCACCTTGTCTGTGTTTCATTGGCAGCTACGGCAATTTGTAGCTCTCCACATTTGTAATTTAAGCATACTCAGGGCACAGGTAACATTGATGATAAAATCAAAGGCCAGATATTCTATTAGCATATCTACATGCAGTTATGTCACCAAATAACTTAGGGACATAAAAATGCAGTTATCAAAAAAACTAATCAAATATTCAGTCAGAATGAAAGAAGAGAATGTGAGTTATTACGTATTACTTTAATAAATAACACTCCTCTTTTTTTTTCTTTTTTTCCTATTAACCAACAAATGGAACAACTCAGTGTTTAATATCACTGAAGGGTTTTGGTGCATTTGAATCTGGATTTTTTGAATCTCAGTACTCAATTTTTTTTCCCCACTAAGTCCTATCTTATCTTTTGATGTAAAACAAGTTTCAGCTCCTCCTCTGATATAGGACAGCAGAAAATTGTTACATATATAACTCAGAAAAATTGACAGACTCTGCTCTGAAGAGGCTCAAGCTCGAGACAAGATGTGAGGTGAAAGGTGTCCCCTGGAGACGGATGTCCCTCCAAGTTAAGTCTCCAAATTGCTATCAAAGGAATCTAGGAAACAAACTTTGGCTTTCTCTCTGATTAGCAACTACTATTCACATGATCTGAGCTGTGCTCAGCTCTGTTTCCCAAGGAAAATACTTTCACAATGGAAATCCAGTCAGAGAAAGCTTTAAAAAACCCACAACTCTCTGCTAACAGATTATTGTTTAGGACTTAAAAATTAAGACAGGTACTGATTTCAAGACCTAATGAATGATCATCTCAGAGTATTCTTTAAAACCTGTGTTTGGACACATACTTCCAATGAAAAGTACCTTGCTCTCCCAGCAATTTCCTTGATTTTCATTACTGTGGTATTGGAATGAGGGATCAAACTGTAGACCCAGATACGTATTTTTTCTTAATACCTCCATTCCTGAAGTCCCATTTCTAGCTTATACTCCATGTGGTAATTAGTTTTAATACATATCCCTGTAAGTTTACACTAGAGAGTTTGTTTAGATTCATATTATAGCGTGGATGTGCATAACAGAGTGGGAGAAAAAGCCTGTCTAACCTAAAGATCTGTAAGTGAGAATCTGAGCAGTTCTCTCGGTATTTTGAATACTTTTAACATGCAATTGCCAACATCTGTTCAGGATTATCACGGATAGGATCTACCATGCATGGTTTTTGCTATCTTCTCTACCTTGTCATGCAGGTTGGAGATGTTAAACACTGAGGCTGAATGAGACCTGTCCATAGATAATGCTCAGCAAGAAAGTTTTGTTGTATGGTTGGTCCTCAGTGGACTCATATCTGCATAAATTACTTAATAAAAAATATATTTTTTTAACAGTAAGGGATTATATAAAGAGCTTCTTTCACTACCAGATATATAGTAAAACACTGATTTTTCTATTATTTTTTTGAAGGGGGAAGAGGGGGAGATCAAATCCTTGAAAATGTGAGAAAACGTGAGTTGATGAAATGCTGAACCTACCAAAAATAAATAATGAAATGTTTTCTGATCTCTTCAAGGCCCAAAATTTCCACAGTGTTTCTATCACATGCAAATGGATAAACACCATGACAAATTAGGCTATCTGTGCCTGCAGTCTTGGAACCTCAGCTCATAGCACAGATTTAGATGCCTCTGTCGATGTGCTCTTAAACATGAATATGCATTTTGAGGGCATTAACCTTCCATTTCTAAAAATCAATATCTGAAGGCTTTAAAAGATTTTCATTGCCATTTTCATACGGTTCACAAATGAGCACTTTATGCATGTGATTCACGAGCCACTGTTCTTACTGCAGCACTTGTGAGGTCTGTAATTTTGGAGGCACTCTCATTCCTTCTGCCCACAAAAACCATATTGGAAAAAACGTGTAAAAAAAAAAAAGGTATTCTATTGACAGGTCACATTCCCTACATTCCTCCATTTCCTGATCAGTATCTATGGTTAAGTCTGTTGTAATTACAGTGTTTACTACTGGAAATGGCATGTAGGCTTTAACTGCAGCCCGAGTGTTTAACCTGATTTTCACCTGAAATGACTGAGATTGTTTTCAGCGCCCGCAGTACTCTGAACGTTCGTAAGGCTGAGACATTGCCCAGGTCCACAAATTCAGTTATGTATCTGTAACAAGGGAAAGTCACACACAGACAATGACAAAACACCAGCCAAAAAAACAACAATCAAAGGGACAAAGAGAGACAGAGAAAGAATCACTTGTAGCTGAGAGCCAAAACGTAAGGATCAGGGCGTCTTACCTGGGATTACTGAAATAGTTTTTAAAGCTCTCAATACCCTGAAAGTCCGAAGAGGTGAAACACTGCCTACATTCACAAATTCTCCTACATACCTGTAGAATTAAGTCACAGTTATTTGGAATTATACAATGGAGTATGAGACTTGTCTGAATGAAGAAAGCATTCATACACAGTGGGAGTGAACACAGCCAAATGAGAGGTGCATCCACTTTTCAGGCTGTTCTTTGATGCCATTTGCCCCAGGTTTCTATCAGTGCACATCATTTCAAATGCTACTTGAACTATTTAACTTTTCTAATAGGCATCAGTTCTTTAAAACTACTGGGTGAACTCTGTTATTGTGCTGTTCAGCCATAAATACTTTAAAGATTTTACCATCAAGTAGTTGAACAAAAAAAAATTCTTTACATTATTGGAAATATTAAGAGTTATTTTGTTGCTTCAAATACTCAAGTAATTTTCACATAATAGCGTCTGAAAACCACACATAGGACAACATAGGAAAATAGTGCAAACATTTTGACTGGCTTATTTAGTTTAAGATGCTGTATTCTGTGGTAAAACAAATTTTGGTTTCAAGAGATGCTTTAAATTGTATTTTGCTTTGTATTTCAATTTCATGCCCTTTGGCTGCAGGAGGATGGAGTCTAAATGAATATAACTGCCATCCTACTAAAAACTCTTTATGATTAAAATACCAATCCCAGCTGTTCCCTGCCATGCCTCTTTTGGGCATCCTGGAGACCCATCACATCCGAGCTAAATGCTCCCAGGAGGGAGCATTCCGGTCATGGAATGAGTTTCATTTCATCAGTGCTGTACAAAGTTATTTCCTCTAAGTCAGTACACTGCAAAACCAGAGCCACCACTGTATCTTCTGAACAAAAGAGATCTTGGACCCTTGAATTTCACTTCCAAAATTCTACCAAGTTTCATTCAACTGCCCTACTTCTTTGGGGCATTTGTTTCTACACGTTAAGGAAAAGCTCACCTGGTTATTTTACAAAGCCTGCTTAAGTGGGCTTTGTCCAAAGGCCCCTGGGGAGGACAAAGCATCCTCTCCATATCTACTAATCCAGATTATAGCCTGGAAGGACAATATTGCTTCTCTTCATAATCTCATAGGGGAGTCTGGGCAATGATTTACCTCCTTCCTCCCCAGCTTTACCCTGTGCTTCTCTCTCAAACTCTTCTGCATCATGAAAGGTGGAGGAAAAAAATTAATTTGGGGAGAAGCAATAGGATGGGAATATGGTTTTGCTGACCAGAGATTCGTAAAAACACATTATAAATATGTGAACAAGCATATGAAGCAAATAATAGTGCTGCTTGTAATAGTTAATTGAGATTTATTTTGGTCACTTCTTCAATCAAATTGCTGCTGACCAGTTCTTCTGTACCAGGGAGTGAGAAGCAACTGGAATTCCCATCCTGAATTTTCCCATTAGCCAGGAAATTGCTTAATGTCTTCAAGCTTTCGACAGGGCACTTCCCAACCCAGTGTTACAGCTGCCTCTCCCTCACCTGTCCGGGAAAGAGGAACTCACTAGTCTGGGAGAGAGGGATCTAAACAGGGGCAGATTCATAATTTCCCTTGAACCCATCCATGGCCCCAGAGAGGGTCACAAGCCGTGGCTGTGTCCGCTGGCACAGGACGGGAGAAAAGCCCTGGAGACCTGCAGGCCTTCGTGCTCTCCAGTGTGCTATTTAAAACTACTCTCTGTGGCCCAGTCTGTGCTGTTTCTGCCCAAAAGAGGAGACAAGAAGCTATTTTGCAACAACTCTAAAGCAAATG
Organism: Melanocharis versteri; assembly: GCA_013397845.1. Classification (NCBI taxonomy): domain Eukaryota; kingdom Metazoa; phylum Chordata; class Aves; order Passeriformes; family Melanocharitidae; genus Melanocharis; species Melanocharis versteri. The sequence goes on along the minus strand of VZTG01007358.1, from coordinate 804,847 downwards.
GTGGTCTTCCCACCGTAACACTCATCAGTGAAATAATCGTGTTTTCTGTAAGCTCAAACCCCTCGGTCCATCTGAATCTCATGGCCCCTTCTCAGGCTCCTCCATTTTGAGACCTCAGGCCATCTTTGTTTGTTTCTGATACAGAAATACCTCTGGCAGCACACAGGCTACAAGCAAAGGCAACACTAGAGTTACCTGTGTGATCCATCTTACTTTAAATTACTTGCAAATTGGATTTGTATGAAGGCTAAATCATATCAGAATAGATTCCATTTTCCAATGCTCTGTACTATCTGCTGCTTGCATACTTGGGAAGGAGGTTTCATTGCACATATGAAGATCATATTGCAGCCACTTTTAACTCTCTCACTGCTGCCTGTGGGCTCAATGAAACACTTTTCTATTTCTTTTTTTACTCCAGAATTCCATTTTGTTTCTATTCTAAAAGGCTAATATAATATGCTTTAAAGTAAGAAACAATAGGAATGGATGCTGGTTCTGAAGAGATAGTTTGATATTAAGAAAATAGTTTGATGTTAAGAAGCTTGATAGTTCACAGTTGCAGGTCCCCCTCTTTTAGGGATCTTCTAACTAAGATGTGAGATATCATTTGGAAAGAAAATCGAAAGGTAGTTAGGAAAGAAAGCACAGACTCCCAAGCCTCTCATTAGAAAAGCCTTAAGGATTTTTCATGATCCTTGGGCTGGAGCACTGAGTGGCCATTCAAGTCTAGAAATAGAAAAGAAAAAAGAGGGGTAAACCCACAACCTGTGGGCACCAAATCCTGGTTCCTACCAACAGGGAGTGAATAATTCCCCTGTGGATAACTGTCCACCTCAAGGTCTGTACAAACTGTCACATCTTTCCTGCTCCCTGCATCCCAAACATACAGAGATGATGCAGAGAGAATTTAAGAGATATTCAGACCATGTCCCCTGCTGACTTCACCCCTGAATTTCAGTCTGAGCAGCCCCCAGCGCCAGGGGTGGTGCCTCAACCTCTGCCCAAGTTGAGAAGATGAGGTGGAGCAGATTCATGGCCAAAGCTGGAAGCTGTGGCTCCTCTTGTACTTTTCTCTGTTCTTTTCTACCTTACTGTCAGAAATCTCCTTCCTTCTAGAAAAGTGAGAGCCCATGTGCAGAAATTCCCCATGTTGTGCTGAATTCTGAGACCTACAAATAAACTTGCATCCTAACTCACACACAGATGAACAATCACACCCTGCTTTTAGCACCTGCCTGGTGGACAGGAGACAGGAGAGCAGGATGGTGACTCTGTGTTGTTGTCCTGCCACTAAATGTTGCAGGAAAATTGCACTTAGCAATGCTTTAGGAAAAGTTTAGCTGAGAAAAATATCTAATGTGTGCTGACCTCCAAAAGATTCTCCCCATCTGCACTGATTTGTTTTTTTAAAGGCTTATCATAGTGGCCAGATGTCAGTTCAGCCAAATCCATAGGAATGCAGTAACAGATACCAGGACCTGGCCTCGGGCTGGCTTAGACCCAAAGCCTGCTGAAATAAACGGGAGTGTTCCTGAGGAAGTTCACTTAGGCTTTACACACCTTCATGCTGTTCTGCTAATGCTGCTAAGAACCACAGAATTTTAAAATATCTCAAGCTCCGGGGAGGGACTCGTAAGGATCATGGAGTCCAACTCCCTGCTCCTAAAAAGGCGACCTAAAACTAAACCATATAACCAAGAGCATCATCCAGAGTCTCCTTGAATACCAGTCTTGATCCCTGTGCCCTAATAGAGTCGTGCTTTCAACTTCAGTGGCCCTCACTGGTGTTTTAGCTAACTTTGGTTGAATATTCTTCCCTGATTTTGGTTCCATTCGAATTTCACAGCCCCGGGAGCTCAGCTCAGATGTTGGTGCTAACACATTTGGATCTCACTTAACGCTGTGAATTATGGGGTTTAAAGACGGCAGGAGAACTAACCCAAACCCAGAACTGAATTCAGCGATCATTAAGCAGAAAAAACTAGGGAGGTCAGATCAGATCCTTCCGTGTTTAGGAAGCGGAGCCTTTCAGGCATGTCTACCAGCTTTCACTGCAAGACGGCACACGTTCTTTGTGTGATTTTCTCTCTCTCTTCTGTGACTATGAAGAAATCTGGATTTCTACCTTAGCTGGAGGTGCTGACAGCGTCAGACCTCTGCCTTTGGCCAGAGCTTGGGCTGACCCCGAGTCCCCTGTGAGTGCTGGCTGACTGCTCCTCTACCCCTGTGTATTTTTAGCTGTCTGGATGTTGCAAATCCATCACCTCCTTCAAAGCACCAGAACCCCACATGTCCCCAGTGAGCTCTAACAATTTACAGCTGAAAGGGAATATCATGCTGGGGGCCAAATTTCTATTCCCAACATAAATAACAAGTTTGAGAGGACTATAAATTAATTCTCTCTAGTAAAATAGTAATTACTTTCCAGGTGAAAAGGGTTTGTGAAGAGAGGGACGTGAAAACAGCTTTGATGATGTGATGGATAGATAGAGTATAAATAGGGATTTAAATACGTGGGTATTCAGTCACACTTACAACACTTTCTATTCAGGGGTCTGAAGCTTCCCAAAACTACATTAGATAGGCAGATATCATTACAGATATTTTACAAGCAGCTCTCTCTCTGGAGTGCAGAGAGAGTAAACAATTTCTCCAAAATACTGTAGTGAATTCAGAGAACAGAATATAGAATTCCTCTGACTTCTTCCTCTGAAACCACTCAGGAAAAAAATACCTCCTTCCTAATACATTTCAGCCTTTTCTCATTTTCAGTAACATTTGAGTGAAAAAAAAATAACATCCAGACAATCTTTTTAAAAGTTCTATTGCATGTAACTCTCTTGAAAAATATAAAGGAGTGCTACTTACGCCATAACAATAACGCTGAAATCCAGCCAGTTCCATGGATCCCGAAGGAAGGTGAATTCTGTCATGCAAAATCCTCTCGCCAATATTTTTATCAATGACTCAAAAGTGTAAATGCCGGTGAAAGTGTACCTGGGGAGCAGAGTGGCCAAAGAAGCAAGAGAATTAGCAAGCAGTATGTGGCTGAAACTGCAGGGGCACAGCTCTGGGGCTGCTCGTATGAGTCACAGCTGCAGCACTGGGCTGTGCATGAACGGCCTCGTGTGTGGACCAAGCAACAGGTAAGAAACAGCAGAGCACTCAGGACAGCCTGAATGAAGATAATTTTCATCACGGAGTGTTCCTTGATGAATCCTCACTTACTAAGTCAGGCATGGACACTACACTGCTAAGCTGTGCTACGGGACTCTTGAACCTCCCCTATCTCCAGTGGAAGGGGAGTGGATTAGGGCATCATGGACTGGTTTGGGTGGGGAAAGACCTTAAAAATCATCTCCTTCCAAACCCCTTGCCATGAGCAGGAAACCTTCCACTCATCCAGGTTGGTCAGAGACCCATTCAACCTGGTCTTGAGCACTCAGAGGTGCACAAAGCCCACAGCCTCTCCGGGCAGCATTATGCCCCACTCCTTGTTTCTCCAGTTGGAAGGAGGGTGGTTGTTCCATTCATACCTCTCATCTCTTCCTGCCCAAGACATTTTGGAGATTAAAAAAATGCCACCACTTGGTTTTATCAGCTAAAAAGGATATTTGTCCTGCAACTTCCCTTGTGTTTCACTATCCATGGCAAACCACACCAGCCTCTAAAATTAAACAACACAATGCCCTCACTGAAAAAGAATAGAAAAACTCCCACCTGACTACTATATGTAGTAATTTTGACCTGCCTGACAGTAAAGGAGACACAAGACTGTTTTTTTCCCCTGGTAAATTAAGTTATTACCAACAGCCTCTTGACTGTGATGATCTGGGCTAGAACATAGATCTTACCTTTTGTAATAAAGATGACACCTGTAATAAAATTTAGCAAAATCTCTGTGGAGGACAGTAGTGCCTCTGATTTATAGCTCTCAGATCTGTACTCACCCAGGGCTCTATCTGCCATCAGAGACAGAGTTCAGGGCATACAACAGTTCTTTTTTAATGTTGCTGCCCAAGACACCTAGCCCTATGGGACTGGGTATTCTAGGCCATATCTTGACAAAATAAAAAGATGTTTAGTGTCTACCACTGGCATTCCCTACCCCTTTTCTCCAAATGCAGACGCAGATGATACCAAAGCCTATTAAAAAACCTCAAACGCCTGAAATCCACTAAAACACAAATCTCATAGGTCATGATGTTAAGGGCTTTCACTGGAAACACTGGATTGAGTTTTCTGTTCAGTCCCTAAACATCAATTGGTGCCATCACACATAAAAAAAGGATAAGAGTTAAGATTCTTGTTTGGTAAAAAAAAGGTGTGAGCAATTGACAGTGGCAATATAAGGAAGAACGTTATACATAAAGTATATTTAGCTGTATTCCACTGATCTGCAGCTGGGCACACACAGAGATAGTGACAAATCTCATGCCTTCCTGCCATCGTGTCACACAGTGGGGCTACTCACACATGTTACAAAATCTCAGTGTGCTTCATCTTTAAATGGGGATCAGCAGGACAGTTAGGGTGCAGCAGCGGGCATTAAACGTGTCTCACAGCTCCTCTTTGACCATAAACCTGAGCATTATCTTGTGTCCAACTTTTTCACAGCTCCTATTTAGCTTTGCTCTGGTATTTCGAATATAGGTCACCCATGTGACAGTCTCTTTAAGCATGAGTATTCAGTAATACATGCAGAAAACACATGCAAAGAACTGAAAAACATACTTAACAGTATAAGCTCATTAAAATGATAAAGCACTTGTATTTATTCAGCATGTCAGATGGGTTTAATTGATTGTATAATCATCATCTAATTCTAAATGGATCGGGTAAAGTCCTCCAGCAACTGAACAGCTTCTTTAACAACAAAAGTCAGGGTTCTTAAAAAAATTTTTTAGTGGGGAAAAGTTGAATTGATTCCTTTCTTTTTCAAAATGGTAAGGAAAATGCTTTAAAGGAAGATCTAGGACAAATATTTGCACAAGGTTATTCTTCTATCCCCTGTGAGTCTCTGAAACAGCAGAACAAAATGGATTAAATGTATCTTCCCCAAATCCAATATTAATCAATTTGAGTTACAGTTCATTGGGTTATTTTGCTCCTCCAAAGTACTTGACTTTGATTTCATTCTATGCACTTGAGGAGGAAAAGCTGAGAGATATGAGGGGACACAGGAGAAAAGGAAACATGGAAGGATTTACTCCACGCTGCATGAGTCCATCTGCATTTCTGCTCTACGTTTCCTGCATGCTCTGCCTGATGCACTGATAAAATCATCCACATTCTCCTGCTTGCAGGAGACACAATATTATCATTTTGGGTATTTCCCTCCAGAATGTTTGAATTCCCAGCTGTACACCAACCAACTAACCAAATTTTGATGAGATCATCACGAGGATAAGACGTCTGTGATTCAGCAGAAAACATCATGGCTGTGGTTATGAAAGTTTTCAATAGGAAAAGGACAACATCAGGGGAAAGGACAGCCACAGACATACTTGAGGGTACCATACTATACAGAAATACACGAAACATCCTGGGATTAGGATGTTATTGTGATGGGATGAAATATTTGGTTCAGTGCTGCCTATAATTAGTAATTTATGGCCTAGAAGATGTGTCCTGCATGATTTTATGAACCTAAATAAGGGCGTTTTACTGTCTTTTCTCACAGCCCTGAGTAGACCAACCACCAGGCTATGAAGCAGCAGATGGTTGTGTTTATCATATGTCAGTCAAAAATAAAAAGTGTGTTCTGATTGGTTCAATGAGCCAAAATAATTGTTTAATGCACTGTAGGTTGATTAGCTTGTGCATCTGGTATCTGTTTCTAAGAGGAACATTTTTAAGCAACTTAAAGAAATGAAATGGGTTTTCATTTCATTGAAGCCCCTTAACCTCTTTTAAAATTAATTAAAAAACCCACAACAACACCCTTCAAGCAATGTCTTTGCTATTTTTCCTGAAGGCTTGTCGAGCTAGAAAGACAGGAATTCTCATAAAGGTGTTCCCAGATAATCTGATGCTCATAAAGTATTCCTACCAATGATTACAGGGGAAAACTTCTCACGCTGTGCTCATTCCAAAAGAAACTTTTGCTTCCATTAAGTTTCAGATTGAGGATAGAAGTGAGTGAGTTCAGGGAGTATTCTCTGAAATAATTCGACTTAAGCTCCACTGGCCTATTCTGATGTGCCCAGCCATCAAATCTCTTGCATGGGAACTGTGCAAGACTGACCAATTTCAGGAGAGGTTGTCCTCATACGTGATTTCATCCAGATGTAGCATAAAAGGGGCCTTTGGCAATAAGCATGAGATTCATGCACTAAAAGTTTTTAGTTTGCTTACTAAGGGAGTTTTCACAGGCAGAAACAACTACCTGGAAAAATGTTTTGTGAAGACAGACACCACGGTCAGTACTACTGGAAAGAAATCAGACAACAGCAAACAAGATGAAAGTAAGAACACAACAAAAGGAAGAGGAAGGATGAGATGAGGATGGGACAGCTGTAAACCAGCAAGGATACTTACTCAACATATTTATTCCACGATGGAGTCTCTGATTGTGCCATGAACACACAATTGGTTAAAATAGTGCACATAATAAACATACTGAACAATGTAAATAAGATAATTAAGGAAAACAACGCATTTGATAAAGGACTTCATAAATTTTTGTCATTTCACACAAGATGTGACAGCTCAATCACAATTTGCAAGTTGCTTCAAGAGCTCTAAGCATTTTTTTGCAAGTGCATAACGAGACAAATAATTATATAAACAGAAAAATGAGGGAACCTTCCCTGTTTTTTTTTTTTCCTTTTCCTAGGTCATTTATACACACTTTATACAGTAAACAAATGTACTGACTCTGCAGTCTTTTGAAAACACAATACCCCAAATTTACAGCTGTGTTGGTCAGATGACAATGTGCATAGGTGCACAACTTTGTATGAAAAGAGGGATTAGTCTCATTTAAGTATCCACAGAAAAACCTGTGTCTGCAAATCCCCACTTCATTTTTTATCCTGAAACCTTTCTCAGGCAGTAGGGGAAAGTTACAAATCTGGTCTTTCTAATCTCTTTAATGGGCTTGAGGCCTCGCTTTCAGTATAAAGTTTCACCAGAAGCAGGTATGAGTTTCAGAGCACTAATTTTAAGGCTTGGTCTGCAAACCTGCTTGGCAAACAGGCAGCCTTGGTCTGCAGAGCTCTCTGCCTCAGCTGAGGGACCAGATTCCCTATTTGGATGCTAAAACAAACCTCCCAAGTGCATAGTCCACGCACTTTGCTGCTAAGCTGAAACCATAAATATAAAAAGCACCCTAAATCAAATTCCTGAAATTGAAAACATAATTTACTGGATGGCTCTAAAAGCATATGCCACTTTCTGTAAAAAAATTACAAAACACGATGGGATTCTCCTGCATCAATAACTGGTCCCATGCCACTGGGAAAGTTACACTAAAAAGTTTAAGTATGTACAGAAGAGAAGGCAAAGGAAAACAGTGTGCAACCCAGTCAACAGGCAAGGACCCTTCCCAGGGAATATAAGTAACACCCAAATGTAAATTCCTTTTACCTTTTTTTGGAAAAAAAAATGGTTTGGTTTAGGTTTTTTTCAGCTCTGTAGTTGATTCTGTTTGTGTTATTTTTTGTTTGAGAATAGTTATTGAAGAATTTAGTTTGAAACCTACATCCTGAAATGTTTGCATGAAATTTATCCTTTTGCAAAGCCAAAATCTCTGCTGAATACAGAGTGGAATGTTTTCCAATGGGCCACATAAGCAACTACAAGGTTAAATTGGTAGTAACCAACCTGCGGGTTCCCCTGGGCCACCACAGAAAGCAGTAATTGAACTCACAGGGACTGCTCATCCCACAAACATCTTCCATTTCTGGGCCAACACCTCCTACTGAAGGACTGGGAAGGATGGCTGATACCCAGTCACACTGGCTCACATCAGCTTCAGATATATTTCTATAACTTTTGTCATTCTCGTTAACATAATTGTTAAGTTGCAGCTAGCCTAGAAAACACTGGATTACTTTTTCAACTACAGTGAAATGCTATGGATGAAGCACAGGAAACCAGAGTGGTATCTTCAGCCACGTCAAACAAATAGCATATTTCAGTTCCAAGCAAATAAATTCCTCTATTGGAATTTAGGGTCACCGGTTTGATTTCTATATCCCTGTTTCCTTGTGATATAAACTGAATCTAACACCTTTCCCAGATGCTCACTTTCAGGCAGGTGTCATCACCTCCTTATTCAAGCACCAAAGAGAACAAACAAGAGAACACAGGTTGAAAATGTAAGTGGTCAGCTCTGGGACAACAAGTGCACTATGAATTCAATCTGGGTTTCATGACCAAGCTGAAAAATACAAAGAACATGAAAGAACGAAACGTTTCAGCTGGTTATGCACCAAAGTTAGTGGTCTGTGTTGAATAAGAAAGAGAAAACAGAAATCCCCACAGAATGAAAATTAGCCTTCCTACCTGAAATCAAATGCAATTGTTTGCGTTAGAAAAAGTCCGTGATGATGATCTACTCAGAAAGGACAAAGCAAAGAAGACAAAACTGAGATAAGTTATATTAGCAGCATTGTCCATCCCCTATCTTAGAACTGCTATTAAATCACATTTTTGAAAGCCTACAAACTAAATATACTGAGCTACTCATCAGGATCCTTTCTGCAATAAATTAAACCTATTATTTCCAATTCGAGGTTACAGAATAGGCTTTGCACAAACCGATTCTAAAAGTTATAAATTTTATCTCCTAGCATGAAGACGTTGAGTCAAACGCGGCATACTTCTATTCTAGACTTCATTATGATGGATAATTGTTAATTAGCAGACTGAATACTAGAGGCTCTTTAGGTGATCATTGCCAAATTACATATAATATGTGCAAGCAAAGGTTAGTCCCAATGAATAGAATGTATAATTGGTGCTTCACAAGGTCTCATTTTGCCTTATGGAAAGTGTGCAAAATCAGATGGGAGGAAAGCTGCAAGCAGAAAATATGAACAAAGATTGGAAATTCTGTAAGAAATTATTTTTCTTTTTCTGACGCACCAGAATCCATAATTCTAGCACCAAGGAAGGTAATTTTGGCCAAACCTCCAGCCTGGATCAGTGGTAAAGTGAGAGAAACTAGCTATAATACCTAGAAAAACTAGAAGTAACAATTGCTACAGATTTTATACATCCAGCAACCTGCTTGGAGAAACTAAGGACACCACAGCATGGTCCTTGACTTGCAGGCAAGAAGAACTAGGAGGAATCTTTTAAACATCAGGCATCAAGGAAATGTTGCCAGTGTTTTAATCTCATTAATAGGTGGAGATAGTTAATAAAGATGTTAATAACAGCTAATAATAATGCAGAAGACAAAAAGTGTTAATCCAGTGGACTAGAATCCTACAGTCCCCATGTCCCCTGGGACAGAAATGGAGCAGGGCCACCTTCTGGGCAGCCGTGTGGGCCCTGGTCCTTTCATGAGACCAAGAAATACCTAGACACGGTTTAAGAATATGTTGTTAGTTGATGAAATATGCATTACCAGGAGACTGTGGAAGTTTTTTTTCCTTGGAAGGGTGTATTTTTAAACGATTGACTTCTCAGGCTTGGCTGGATGAGTGGCGAACACACAGAATCCATCCTGCTTGACATCTCAGAGGAAGAACTCCACATACAGCTACTTAACCAGGAAACGTGACCCCCACAGCTTCTTTATAAGATGATTTTACTCTGTCCTCTCTATTCTGTTCCACTGTTGGCCTTCATGGTGCACTCAATGGCTGGAAATTGAAATATGGCATCCTCTAAAGAAGCTGCTTCAGATATTTACGTGACAGGGCACCATTTGCTAATGCTCCTTTTAGGGTTTTGCCCCAGGGAAAATAAAGATTGCTTGATTACAGTCACGCAAGACGATAGATGTGGTTGCCAGGTCCATGTCTTTGATATTATCTGCTTGAGTACTTGCGAGTTCGGGCTCCTTTCTGCCTGGGATATTGACTGCCTGCTCAGCCACTTGGCCTTTGTATTTCAGGTTGATACAAAAGGTCTTTATTGACAGAAAACAAATCAGTGCCTAATGCAGGATCTTCGCTGTCTCACTGGGACTGGAGTTGTTGTCTCCTGCCTGTGCCTGCCAAAGACTGAGCTGTTGGATCTCTCGACATTATCAACACAAGGTGAGAATTTCTGCCTTTCTAGAGCTAAACTTATACTTGCATTGAGACCTGCCCCTCCCAAAATTTTACACTTCTTATCAGACCGTATTTCTTTCCTGAAAAATATTTTAAATGCTCTCCTCTGCGGTCTTTATCCTTGGAAGTAATGTGGCAGGGATTTCTTGCTTATTTATCTTCTGGTTGACTGCTACCAAGGGCATGTAACTCCTGTGCCACACATTCCCGTGACCTCTTGGCTTCACCAGCCCATGTAGAAAAAAGTGAGGAGAAGACAGAACGACCCTCCAAAGCTGGAGGCAATATTCTCAGTTTCTTTCTAAGAAGCTCAGTTTTCAGATTCTTCTCTTAGCCACACCTGGGCAAATGCATTGACCTCGATTAACTTCAGCAGGGCTGTGCAGAGGTAACTGTGCCCAAAAAACTTGGTTGGGCTCTAGGTGTGCAGCAGCATGTGCTGCATTGTGTGCACACGATCTGATCCACCAGCAAATCTCTGCAGAATTCTACAGTGTATTCTTAGTAACCATAATAGTATCTTAGCTGATAACACATATTCAGTTTTGCATAGAATTATTGCAATTAGAAGCTTCACCTGTTTTTCCTTTTGATAGAATATCTATATTATCACCTTTTTTTTTCTCCTCACTATAGGGAGTGGGAATCTGGTTTATTTCCCTACTTATTTTCCCTGAAATTTGATAATTAACCAATGTTTCTAAGGTACTACCTAATTAGTATTCATTAGTTTTCTGTGGTGGACATGAGCATTGAAGATGAGGGATTTCCAGCACTAAAACATCACGGAATAATCAGAGCAGCATGTGGAGTTTTTGAATTATCACTGCCAGGTCTCCCATGTGCACCCTAAAGAAAGCAGCCAAGTCATGAAAAAAGGTGTATTTTCAGTAATGTTCACACGAAGTTGAACGTTTGGGTCAGTTTGGCTTTCCAGAGATATGTGACTATATCAGAATATAGTGTTTCTGGGGTTGTGTGGGGAAAACAAGCCACAATCAACCACTGTGGTGTGTTTTGCATGACTTCAGAGCCAGAGCTATAGGAAATCAGGCATTGCCCTCTCATTGTAAGGTCCAGCAGGACAGCCTGTGCTTTTTTTCCTAGTTCGGTAACATATCCAAATAAACAAACTAGAAAAGAATCAACAAAACAATTTTTGAGATATTCTGTTTCAGAAGAAAAAAAAAAAATCAGATCTGAAGCAGTTCAAAATTAAATTGAGTCTGCAGACAGCATCACTGAGCTTTAACTCTGGGAGGGATTGCTGAAGTGCTTGGTTGCAACTCTCCATCAGTGCAGATTTCTCCTGGTTCTCTTCCTTTCTGAGGTACTACACCCACCTTCCCTTCAGTAAAGATGATCAGCCCCTTCCCATCTTTTAATCCTGAGTAAACTCACCAGACTCTCCAGCACGGTTCACAGCATCTGATGCCAGCAGTATGATACAGTCATTTTTATAGCTCACATAACAATAGAAAATGAAACAAACTGAAAATCCAAGTGCGTTTCTGCTTGTGCAGGCAAATTCAGCCAAAAGATTTAAAACAGCTTAATGAAATAAAATGGTTTCTGACTTCCATCCATCTGTGTTTAAAACCCATATAAAATACATGAGGAGGAAAATCAACAGAAAGGATATGAATGTACCAAAATTTTAATTGCTGCTCTTCTGATTGGATGGAAAGGACTAAGTATATACAAGGCAGGAGTGGCACTAAATCGAAAGATTGTCTTCCCTTTGTTCAGTACTATAAATGTCTGGAAAACAAAATAGAAAATGAGAACATTCAGTATTTGCATTTGTGCTCAGCTTTTCCAGCCCACATCCCACTGGGAAATTCCTGCCAGCATCCCATACTTTTTCCCCCCTCCTGAGACCCCCAAAATCCTTCTCACTTGGTGAAAAGTTTTGGCCAAGGCCTTCCCTACAGAGCTGTTGGCTGTCCTGTTGCAATATCCCAAGTATTTTTTTTTTTCTTCAACCCTTACTGGGTCCTGTGCCATCACTTCCACCATGGGGATGGGAAGAGAGCAGAATCACCTTTAAAAATAAAAATTGCCTGGAGACTAAAATGTGGTGGAAGGATTCATGTGGTGCTCTTCTTCCCAAGTGCTGGGGAATCTCACTATGTTGTCAATCCACCTTTTCTACTTTGAACATTTTTTGCTCTCAATTTTGTCTCACCAAGTAAAAAGTTGTAGGAGGCACAGTTCCACACCAGGATCCGACCCTGGCCCTGAAGCACTCTTGCTGTGCTCAGATTAATAGGGACAGAGAAAAACAATTCTCTGAGTTATCTTAAACCCAAAACAAAAGTGAATTGGATGCTGACCCAATTTGCAGAGTTCTGAAGACGCCTCACCATGCATTGAGGAACTAATATTCACTCAGAGACAGGATCAAGACACCCAATATATAAAATCTAAGCAATTCACCCACCTGGAGTCTAAAAACTTCGTGGCACTAAAATTGCAAATCCATATCCCATTGCTTATGCCCGGGGATAGCAGGCAAATTAAAAGGTAAATTAATTCTGGCCCTTCCAGGTAAGTAATCTATTTGTCTTTATCCATTTAACTTTTATTCTGTAGCTCTAGCACCTACCACTACACTGTTTTAATAGAAGTACCATTATGGTCATATTAATTCATTGTTTACGGGAAATAGCATAGCCCAAAATCACAAACAGCAGTACCTGAAAAAACTGGAAGCTGCCTAAAAATACACAGGGTGTCCAAGCTTTATTTTGTCCTCTGTTTTGTGAAATGCTTGGAAAGGAGAACGAACTGTAGTAAGCAACCAGCCCAGCTCTGCTGTCAACAGCCTTTTGACAGAAGCTGTTTGCACTGCTGTGGCTTCGGTCCAGCCCACACGTGATCCCTCATCAGGTGATGCTTGCTTTGGGATGAAGTTCACCATTCTGCAAAGTGCCAGCACTGCACGTGCTACTCACACCTCGCTTCAGCTCTATTTTTGTCATCTTAAATGGAGTTTTACTCTTCCTCAGCAGGAACAGAACCGCTGCTCTCCAGGAACGGTTGTGAAGGTGCCTCCTGCTCTTGTGCAGAGTGCTCGCACAAGGCTCAAGTCACCCAGAAGCCCTTAACATTAAGGGGCTTAAGTGATAAACAACAGACCTGTGAAGAGTCATAGCTCATGCAGAAGGCAAGATAGGGCAGATAAAAACCTCTGGCTTAAATTAACTCAGCTACCACTCTGCTCATTTCAGATATTGTATATTCATACCCAGGGTTATCTGAAAACACACAAGTTTAAATTGTGCTTTTTATCCCTCTTTGCCCTGCTGCTTAGATGTTTTCTGGGAGCCATGCTCATGCCAACATTCTGATCCTTAATCTAGGAGAGGCATATTTTTACTGGCTGTAGAAAGATAAAAACCAGAGCACTCAAAACAGTGGCCGTGCTTTAGGAACGGCAGAGGAGCAGGACAGACGGTTGGTGCTCACCTTACGATCATTGTAGAAAGGGTCGATGTCCTCCAAGGGCTCCCCAATGAGCTCTGGAGAAACAGTCCCATAGATATCGGGCAGCTTCTTGCAAGCTTGCAAGTCAAACTGGGGCTGAGGCTTCTCTTCCTCGCCCAGCTGCTCTCTGTATTCCTGCTTGGCATTCCTCGCGAGCTTCTCCGCAATTCGCTTCTCGATCGCAGCCAAGGACTCGGGCGTGAACCGGTGGAAGCTGTTAGTACCCGGTGGTAACAAGAAGTCAGCCATCTTTTCATCCTGCTTTGTCTTTACTGGTCTTTACTCCTAGTAGTGGAAACAGCTGAAATAAAAAAAAATTACCAAAAGTTAGCGGCACGAGAAAAGCAAGAAGAGCAAAGCCATCAGAATAAAAAAAAAAAGCCCCAAACTCAACCCCCAAGTAACTTGTTATACATTATCAGGAAACTCCTCATCTGTTTTTTTGTGGTTAATAAAACATCAAGGAAAACAAAAATGACTGAAGCTGTAGTTTCAATAAGGAATCACACACGATCAAAGCTAAGCAGACATTATGGATAGACTGTGGAATACTCTTCAGTTCTTCAGTCATTTGGGATCCTAAATCCAAACTAAGAAGTAACTTAGATTTGCACAAGCTTAAGTTTCATTGAAAGCCACAGAGATTTGGATTCCTAACTCATTTTTGAAAATGCAGCTCTGGGAGTGGATGAACAATGTTCCTAAGATGACTGCAAGGCAGATTTAAATCAGCCGATGTCTGGCCACATGATGCAAAATCTAAAAATGCCCCAGCTGTTCTATTCCAAATTTAAAGAGTGAAGGGTCAAGTTTAGATTCTTAAATCCCATAAAAATTCTTCATAATCTCTGTCTTAGGCTCCTGCAACATGATTTTCATTTTCTTTTGGGATAGGAAATACCATCTTCAAGATATCTCTCAGGACTTTTTCTTTTCCTCCACACCCCGAAATCTGAAGGATGATGGAAGCCCAAATGTGCCTGGAAAAGCCCTGGGACCTTCCCGAGAGCACACCAAGCTTCCAAGATGCTGAACAGCCACTGTTGCCAGTTCATCATATCTGAAAACCAGGCTCCTTTCATCCAACACCAATTTGAACATTCAGGAGTTGGACACGATGATCCTTGTGCCTTCCAGCTCAGGATATTCTTTTATTCTATGATTCTAACTCAAACCTGTGAAATTTGATCATCTTGTCCTGATGGTACTTCAATGTTAACACTCTCAGTCTCTGCCTGAATGAAAACAAGCGAGGATTGCCACATCTCTTCAACTTACATGAATAAAACCAAGCGTGAAAAGCGCAGACGAACAAAAAGCCTTCTTGTATCTGCACTAAACAACATGGATAGCTGTGAAAATTAATGTAAAACTACTGTTTGAAAAAGGTTGAAGCTTATCCCTGTTCTAGTAGCCTGCACAAATCCATCCAAGTTCACTGAAGCCATATTTTGCAATTTAAAGTGACTTTAGAGGCTTGTTTTTCCGGTGAGAAAAGCCCTCACTCGGCAACAATTAAAATTCATTTCACAGAAGAAACACAGACCTTGTATTTTTGCCACCAGCAGGCCATTCATACTCAATCAGAATACACCCTGGTGACAAACAAAATAGTAGATTTTGAGGTGGGCTACCCTCTTTCATTCAGCAACGTGTGCAGGATCCCACTCTTTGTTCAGCCACAACGGTTGTTTTCTGCTTTCAGATGGTATTTGTCTATTTACAATGGATAGTTCCAGATAGTTTGCGTCTATTAGGCTCTGTGATGACAGCATTTCTGTTAGCAAACAGGACTCTAACTGGACTCTGCATGACAAATAGCATATTTATTGACTCAATTTCTCTGAGTAAAGGACGCTTTCAAATAACTACTGTTTCTCCTATTCTGACTTCATCTTAAAATGAATTCATTAAATTGTCATTGATCACAGTCTATCACACAGGAATGATTTACTGAAGCTTGTACATTATGCCCTGCATTACTGCTGGTTTGAACAAGCAGGGCTAAAATGAATTGTCCTTCCTGGAGTTTGGGGTATTCTGACATTTTTCTTTTGTTAGATTTATCCTCTGTATTCATTTCCCCTCTCCCCTCCATGTCATTTGTTTTATCCCCTTCCTCCTGAAAAACAGGAAATTAGAAGCTTTCCCACAAATCGAGTTTCTTATGCTCAACACTTTGTGACTCAGCACCAGTGCGAGCAAATAGAATTTCACTTTCCATAAATGACATCAGTACAGGTGGCCAGAGAATTCTCAGAGTTTTTTGTCCTTTCCATTTTTGTTTCTCCAGAATGAAACCTGTCTCAGTGCTGAAGGGGACAACAAAAGCCAGTGGCTGATCAGTGCTGCTGGAAGGGCACAGACGAGGTCTCTAAACCGGAGAGGAGAACGTTGTGGGCTCTTAGTTGAGGTCCAGATGATCGTGAGCTCTGTGGAGGCAGTGAATGGGGAATGACCGTTTGCTTTTTCTAATAATATGATTGGAGAATCTTGGAATGAAATCACAGAGCAGCGGCAAAAGGCCCGTAAATGGTTTTTAACACAAGTTGCTGCCTCTGACTCAGGAACCGGGGTGCAAGTAAGAAAGGTCACTTATGCCTGTCCTATTTTAACACTTTTGCCAGTCTAAAGAAAACCATCCTTTGCTGTTGGGTGCTTTGTCCTTATGGTCTCAGACTTCCATAAAGACTTCCAAGAGAAGCCATTCTGGCAACAGAACTACTCAATTTTTTTTTTCAAAAAGAGAAACAAAAGAAGGGTAGGGGATGGTGAGGGAGATAAAATAGCCCAAAAAAACTAATCAGCATCAGAAGTTTTAATTATTTTTTCTAAAGAGAATTATTTTTGCTTAAAGCTCTCTCTTATTAGAAAGTTGAATCAAATTCAAACTGGTCAAAACCAGAACTTTTCAATTTTATCTGCAAATTCCAGAAAGGTAGCTGCCTAGAAAGAGCTGGAAAGTCCTACACAATCTCCATTAGAGCTTTTGCTAGTCATCTATTTAACTTTTTTTTTTTTTTAAGTACATTTCAGCACCCTTACAATTGAAAATTTGTGACATGTTTTGTCTTCATATTGTATATAAGCTAAAGCTCCACATTTTAATACATATATATATATATATATATATATTTAGCACAATTCTTTTTCAATTTCATATGCTTTCAGGAAGTGGACAAGATAATTTCATGGGTCCTTTCTCCACCTAATTTCTTTTAATCTGTGAATTGCAAACATTTCTACAAATAGCCAGGGTTAGCCCAGATGTTTCTTAAAAGGCTAAGAAAGCACCACAAGTTAAAAAGGGAAATCATCAATGACCGAATCAAAGAGCTGGAATGCCATTTCTTAAGAGATAATAGCTGTTGTGACTCACGTTTTCACAATATGAGCCTGGATTTTTCCATTCCTCACAGGCATATTTTTGAAGTACAAGGCTTCAAACACATTGTTTCTGTGATATCACCATGCACAGAATGAAAATTTCCCTCTTGCTTTGTCAGTTAGCATCGGCTGCTGCTGATAAAACACACTGGTTATGTAAACAAAACGTGCATACGAAAATAAAGCCCCAAGATGAATTCTTTCTTTGGCATGGCAAGAAGTGAGAGCAGTACAAACAAATTAGGTATTGCTAGCACCTGTATTTATTCAGAAAGATAAATGCTGTTTTCCATTGCCATTTTAACCTCACTGTCGTGGACTTCAGCCGCTCCAGTTCAAAATATCTTTCAGGTTCTCAGAACATCCCCTGCATGCCCTGCAAGTCCCTCTGTTGTAGCAAGGACCCATGTGCTTATATTTCAGACACTTGGCAATGGTAATAAAGGAGCCAAACTGGAAGATCAACGTTGTGAAAGTGTCTTTTACAGGCTAGAACATCAGACATGCTCATCTTGAGTAGGGCTGTCCTCATTTGCTGATTTCCATGATGCCACTCAGGAAGCTACTGAAGACCATGGGTTGGGGAAAGGGATGTCTGCACTGCAGTTCTGCTAGTCCACACTCTTACAAAATACGAATCTAGAGCCCTAAATTCTCCTTTCGTTAAGAAATATTCGTGATTAAATAAAGATTTTGCCTTCCTAACTGCTGTGGTAACAAGAACAGTCGTGTGGATGGGTTTCTTTTCAATGCCTGAGACTACACAGAGCACAGTCATCCTTCCCCCCCACACACTCCTTCTCCATATAATCTCTTTGGCATTTCCCTTTGACCTGCAGAGCACAGCAAAACATGAGAACAATAGGCTAGGAAAATAAAGAACAGAGCAATGACACATCTAATTGAACGTCACTGGTCTAGATTAATAAATTCATGTGCGTAAATTTACACATGAACACAAACATTTAATCAGATTTAAAAGGACTACAAGTTGATATGGGATCACATGGAAGTTTTATTCCAACCATGAAGTAATGGCTTCACGGAGAGCTCCGGTTTTTAATTCAGATCAAATAAAGACTTTTTGTAAAAAGATTGAGAAGCTAAAGGAGTCTAGGTGACTGAAACACACTTCATCATTTTACTGACAACAGGCAAACAAGCAAACAACCTTTTGAGACTTAATCCACTTACATTTATACCACAGTGTACATTCCACAGTGAGGAGGTGTCATGGGAAATTCTCTTTTAACTGAAAAATTTCAGTTGCTGTTAGCACACACTTTGAGGGTCTGTGTGCTCACATCAAGACAGTCCTTGAAATTTTACACAGCACTCTCATTACTTCTGCTTAAGCTGATATTTGGTTTGTTTCTTTTTTCTCCAGCAGGCATAATATTTTCAAGACCACAAACAACGGTTGCTTTTGTAGCACGTGTTCTTAGCACATATAATCAGCCGCCTCTCCAGCTGCCATAAATCAGCACAGCTCTGCCCAGGGAAGTCACACCTGGGGAATTGATCTCTTAGGACCTGGAATATTTAGCTAGAAAAGTTTCCTTTAAAAAGAGCACCTTCACACCAGAGCATGAACACCAGATAATGTGTTATTGAGGTATTAAACTAATGGCCTAGAAGGTAACCAAGCTTGCAGGGAGCTGGAAAACCCTGAGCTTTTTGCACCCTGCGAAGGCAATCGGCAAATGCTTGTTCATCCAGGAACATCTTGTTGGGTGAGCTCCAAGGTGAAGGTGCAAAAAGGGCTGCTGGAGAATCCAGTGCCGGGTGGGGAAAATCTTTTGTGTTCCACAAAAATCTGATGGAAAGGGCTGACATGTTTAGCTCTTGAAATTCTCCTAGGCAAAGCACGGTGTTGAAACCTGCCCAAGCTGGCACAGGAGGAGATGTGAGCCAGAGTTCCTCTTGCTGCCCGTGTCACAAGGCAAACCTGCAGGTTGATATGACATTGCATAACACATTTCCCAAAACAAGCCCTGTTGTTCACCATGGATGCTGACCAGGGGCAGAAATAAATATGTAAGAGAACTCATTGCATTCAAATTGTTGGAAAAAACCAAACCAAAACAGCACAAAATGTCCAAAACAAAACTTCAGAGTCACAGACCCACAAGCCTTTCCTCACAACCAGCTTTGCCTACGCAGTATCTTCTTTTAAATCCAGTTTAATGGATTTTGTTGGCTCCTCACTCATCAGAATCATGGCATTCTGACATTGACAATGACTTATTGAAAAAATAAAGTCTTCAGAAAGCCAACGTGTGCTAAAAGGAAATGAATTCAGAAGATTTCATCCCGATATTGAAAGGGCACTTGGGGATGACAAATGTTATGCCAAGTATTAAATGCTGGCACTAAGTCTTCTCTTATGATAAAATATATATTTTTAGTGAGCTAAAAATATTCTACTTTCTTTGCAGGTGTTTTTATTTCAAATTACGCTGCAACCAAATGACATAAATAAGGAAGAGGGAAGCAGCACATCATCGTTACCAATGCACATCTCTATATTTTGCTGAGAATTATAATTCTTTGCACCCAACAGGTTTTCACGTCTATTTTAATTAACTAGAAATTGGCCTCAGAGTTATTTTACTATAAACTACACAGCCTTCAGATCCAGGGAAAGATTTCTCCTTTGCTACTCTGAACCAACAGGGCTTGGAAAGAGCTACCAAGAAAGAGGGATGTTTTCAGCTCGGGATGCAGTCACTAGCTTTTGAACAAGAAATAAGAAACCTACAGGAGAACTCCATGTTGTGCCAAACATAATACACAGTGCTTACACCACTAGGTGCTTTGAATGCTCACATGAATAAAATATATCAGATCTGGTCCATTTTATTCACAGAGTGTTTTGTAAAGACATAAAGACGGATATAGGAAGCTGTAAAAGAGCTATTAAAATATATTCTGGTGCCATTATGGGATGGTTATACCACAGAAAGAAGGCAGCTTTAGGCTAGACAGCAAAATCTTGGCTGCATGCTTCTAGGGAAGAAGGAGCCACGTCTGGAAAGCTGTCTGATGTATTACCACAGTTATAGGTAAGGCTTTCCTGATCCCCTCCCATCTAAGCTATGGAGACACATTTCATCAGCAGAAAACAAACAGACTCATAAAAGCCAATCATCAGAACTGACATGTTTACATTAAGAGAGATGGATGAAACTCTGCAAGCAAAGCCAGGGCCTCTTTCACAACGGTAGCACTGGATTAAGAGACAAACATGACATAACAACTAAACTTCATTTTTAATAGTGAATAGAGTGATTTAGGCCTTTCTTCTTTCAAGTGACAAAAACAAAAAGAGGCTGAGGTGAAAGGTCAAGAAAAAATTGGATGTGAAAGGTCAAGAAAAAATTGGATATGAAAGGCTGGGGTAGACAGACCCAAATCACACAACTTTAAGCTGTGGAGGTGGCAGGTCCTCCTTCTGCATCTGGCTGATAGGAGGTGCAACAGCAGGTCCTGCCAGTCTGCAACAGCACTCTGCTCCCACAACCACTTCCTTCACTAAACTCCATCCTATCCATACACCTACAACATACCCAGCTCCCCATCCTTCTCTCCTTCTATCCCTTTCCTACGCCTTAGCCAAGAAAATTCTCTCATCCACCTGCTTTATTCCAGGCAAACATCATAACCTTTCCACAAACCTGTCCTTGCCCACAGCAATAACTCTCAAGTGACATTCACACCACTTCTGTGAGATTTTGTCACTACTACTTTATTCTCCTCTTTGTTCCATGCAAATCATCTCTGTCTATGATTGTGGGTGCCCCTGCACAAGGATGCAGTGTCTCTCTCTGTGGCTTTTGAAGAGTGTTTGGTGTTAATGGAGCCCCAGCTACTGGAAAACATTTCCACTGCTTTGGCAAAAAAAATACAAAGGAGAAAAAATAAAAAGGCACAGATTTAGAAGTGCACTGGCAAAATTATCTTTCCTGGTAATGGCGACAGAGACTCAGGAAGGATAACAGGGAATCTATCACGGAGTTGATGCTTGCTGGGATATATTGAAGATTTGATTCATTATTTAGTGTGCTGTAAATTTGACAATACTATTTGGATAAAGCTGGTGGCTCTTCTACTCTGATGGAAGAGATTTCACTCCCCCTTTTCCCCCCCCGAGAGACAGAGAGAGATTACTGCTGTCCAGAGAGGAGGGATATTCTGCCTGTTTGCGATTGAAAACCGCCTGGGTTTGTTTGCCAAGTTTAGGAATCAGAGTTAAGAGCTTACATGGGTTCTGGGGGTGCAATCCTCAGCTCATGTCAGTCAAGGAGAATATTTTGTGTGACTGCAATAGGCAGTGGGTCAGACCCCTGGTGTCAGAAAGACAGAGTTATTTGGTTTCTGCCGTTCCTTCCAAAGAAGTTTACTTCAGCCACTCGGCGTAGCTCCATGGAAAAGATGCAATGGATGCTAGTGCTGACTGACAGTGATTTGATTTGAATTACATAATACTCTAAACCATTATGTAAATGAGTCTGACAGAAACATGGAGGCAGAGCAGCCAGGGATTTTTCACTGTTTTTTTAAAAAAATATATAGTAGCCTTTTAATGTTATCACCAAGATTGCTGCCTTCCAGCTACTACATTTTGCTGGTAGGTTAGCTGAATTAAACTTTATTTCTCCTGACACTAACTAAAACCCAAAGTGCATCTGAGCAAATGATGAGGAGCATTTAAAGAGTGGTGAACGTGGATGATTTTAGAGGTATATGAGTGAGTCACATTACCAGGAGTGGTTTTGGCTATGTCCCACTGATGTCAGTGAGACTCATGCTGCTGAGAACCCCGTGGCAATCCCAAGCATTCCTCCCATTCTCCCCTGTACAATTTCCTCGTCTTCTTACATGGGAGAATTTTTCAGAGTAAATAACTCGTTGCACAAACAATTCTACTCCAAAAGTCATGACATTTTCTGTTAATTAGCAGTAATACAATCATCCAAACAGAACTGCTGGGGACATTGCATTTACTAACAGGCTACATCCAAACATGCATTTATGTGTCGCCGGTGCATGCTCGAGTGGTTGGTAATACTCAATTGGGCCTGAGGCACACTGCACTGGAAGGATACAATAGAGGCCCAGTATTGCAAACCCTGTTGTGGCTCCTTGCTTAATTTAGCTTTTGGGACCAAACAGTCAATGAGTAAACCAGAAAATAATACATCAAGTGGCCTGTGAAAGGGAAATATCTGATGACGGTATCAATGCAGGGTGTTTTCTAAATGGAAAATGCACTAGTTCCATAATTTGCTTGCACTTCCTGTAAGAAAAACAAAAAACAAAAACCAAAAAAACCCAAAAACAAGCAAACAAAAAAACCCAACTCAGAAACCACTATTCCTAAAAATAACTTTTTCATTACTTGGTTGGCCCAGGAAGCCAACCACATCCTGGGTTGCATCATGAGAAGCGCGACCAGGAAGTTGAAGAAGGTGCTCAGCTCTGGTGAGACCCCACCTGGAGCGCTGCACCCACGTCTGGGACTCCCAACACAGGAAGAACTTGGACCTGTTGGAGCAGGTCCAAAGGAGGGCCACCAAGATGGTCAGAGAACTGAAGCACATCTCTTACAAAGACAGGCTGAAAGAGTTGGCTAAGAGAAGACAAGGCCCCAGGGAGAACTGACAGAATTCCCAGTGCCTAAAGTGGCTCCAAGAGAGCTGGAGAGGGGCTTTAGACAAGCACGTGTAGAGGTAGAACAAGGGGGATTGGCTTTGAACTGAAAATGAATAGGTTTAGATTTGATATTAGCAAGAAATTCTTCTCTGTGAGGGTGGGGAGGCCCTGGCACAGGTTGCCCAGAGAAAACATGGACACCCCATCCCTGGAAGGGTTCAAGGCCAGGTTGGATGGGATTTTGAACAACATGGTCTAGTGGAAGATGTCCCTGCCCGTGGCAGGGGGATTGGAAAAAAATCATCCTTAGGGTCCCTTCCAAATCAAGTCATTCTGTGATATGATTCTGTGATCACTAATAGCAGTGATAAACAGCAATTCCACTGAGACATCATCCAATATCTTGACCTGATCTCTTCCTAGATATACATAAATACTGGGGTTAAGAGTCCCCAGGTGACATTATCTCTATGGGGTATAACAACGCCTACCCTGGCAGGGTCCTAAAATGATGCAGAATGTACTGCTTGAACATTCAGATTTTCTTTTTGCCTTTTCAAGACAATTTCAAATAAAAATGAAAATTTGACAAGGCAATTTTGATCAGATCTGTTAATTTTTAATCTGCCATGTACGAATCTAGTGATTCAAGTACTGTCTGCTCCTCTCTACATCCACTTGCATCTTTATCCATCCTAAAGTGTATTTCCTAAGTTTTGACAGGGCAAATAATGTATTCTATATTTTTGGCTAAAAAAATACATGTACTGGACATGCAACTCTTGTGAAATAGCCTCATATTCTCAGAATAGAATGAATCAACTAAAATTTATCTTCTCTGATGGATTGGAATAGATTAGCCAAACCAAAGAAGCGCAGGATGTTACACATTCAGGGAGAAATAGGCACTGCTAAGGCATGAGTCATCTCTCCTGTTTTCAATGTCTACTTCAGAGAGACAAACTATGCTTTAGACCCTAGAAAAGCTTCTGATGATTCAATTTGTTTATCGTGACGCCAGAATTTCAGTGTTGATATGTGCCTGTAGGTACCTGTGAACTGTGTGTCTACACTTGCATGTTTGCTTTTCTCTGGCAGAGCAGGGGCGTCTGGACTGAGAGATCCCCCCCCAAAATCCAGACCATCGTGGGATATGATGCAAGGTGTGTGAGGTGTGTTCGTTTTTCTTCTGCCTTGACTCTTCCCAAAAATAGAGACCAGGCACCTCCAACCATATGATGGTAAAGGAATGGACCATGGGGCTGTTCCACTCCAGTGCGTGGCAAACCCTAACACTTCTACAACAGCATTCCAGTGCACACAATTACTTTAGAACATGATATGGATCTTCAATTTTAACAAATGGCATACATTTAATTAGTCAATGACAACCCCGTTGTTCCCAGAAACGGGGTCACGCAGGTTATCCTGATACTCTCAGACTCACCATAGACCCACAAATCTAGAAAGGATTTAATGCCTTACGTTTGTTTTTACAAATTAAAGGGGTGTTCGAGATCTGGATTGTGCAGTTACATCGGCAGAACTGGTTTTGAGGCAATATTTTTAAAAGTAGAGTGAAATGTGGGCTAGTGGCACCCATGACTCCTACGGGATCACGACAAAACAATCCAAAACAGAGCTGAAAATGCACATCTGTCCTAGTTCACAGCCACATTCCTATTTCAGTCTTGGGCTTGTCTTGCAGATTGCAACAAAGTATATAATGATTTTAAAGGCAGAACAAGTGGGATGTTCCTCTCTTCCCTCAGAAATGTTTAGCCTGGCTCCAAAATTTTCTTCCCAGTCTCTACTTTCCTTCCAAAATTATCCCCAAAACTTCTAACTCCAGAAGAGTTGTCTTAGACCCCAGCTCTCTCCAGCCTATCTCTACTGTCAGACAAAGAAGAGAGAAATGAAGTGGAGGAAAGAAAAAAAGCAAATTTGGATGGCATTTCACAGATTCCCCTCGTCTGTGTCTCCAGGATATATTTCACACCCTCCAAGTGCCTACTAACCATCCTTTATGTAGGATTGGTGTATACTAGATTACTTAATAACCATCTCTGGTGGGTTAATCCAGCCTGAGGAGCATGGAGTTAGAGAGCAGCTTGGTGGGCACCCGGCAGCCAGACAAGGTTAATCCACACCATCCTTTATGGAAATTGTGCCTCTCACTTTTCTCCAAGTCACTGAGCTGCAAAGAAGTTGAAGGATGTCCTGGAAGACACGGTCACAGCAGAGCAGATTGGAGCTTTGCACTGCAGCCTTGGGCTTCAGCATGACTTAGAATCACAGAATCATTTAGGCTGGAAAAGACCTCTAAGGTCATCGAGTCTGACTTCTGCCTCACCTTTCTGTGCCCCGAAGGGATGTTGCTGGCAAAGAGAGCTGTGCAAAATGCCATCACAAAACTCACAGGAGAGCCTGCAAGCCAGCCTGAGGCCCAAGCAAAAAGAACATCAGGCTTGAAAGATCAGACCATTAAGAGCATTACTGATCCTCTCAATTCTTACAATTTATGATTCTCCCAGATGAATCGAAATTAAATTGAACACTCACATTAACAAAGTAATGGGAAATCCCAGTTCACATGCTTCACATTTAGCCTCGCAGTGGCTAAAAAATAGAAGAGTTCTGCTGATTTATCTTACCTCCTTTCTCCTTACATACCCAAAGCACATCTCAGTGCCTGGTCTACTCGTATCTGTTATTTAGGTATGGCCTGGATAGCACAGGCATCACTGCCTCTGTTTGACCCAACGCACACAGAAGGACCCCAGGAGCTGATGGTTTCAGTGTGCTCTGCTTCTGGTGGCTCAGATGGAGAGCAGAGATACAGGCCCTGGTCTTCCAATCTTTCTGATGGGACTGGTGATGCCACCAGCACCAACCAGCTCACCTCTCACTCATCACTTTCTTTTCCCTGCTCAGGCAGATGCAATCTGGGTTCATCTTCACAAAGCGGCCTCCAAACCCTGGGCCAGGGCTGTTCTCCACACTGACCCTGCTTGTTCTCACACCCCCATCTTCATTTGGAGGCTCTGACTCAAACTGGCTTTGCCACAAACAAAATAGAAAAGTTTTACCGTGCGTGTCTAAAAATAGAATTGCAATCATCTATGCTTCCGTTACTTTAAAAGTAAATTTATCAAGAGATTATTCTTCCGTGAGGTTTAGCACATAAGATGTCTTATGTTTTAAAGTTCAGTCATTTCCCAGTTATTTATGAGCAGAAAATCTTGCGGATTAATTTTATAAAGAAGCACAACGAGTCTGGGGATCAGAACTCCTTTTGGTGTAAATGGTCCCAATAATTCTGCAGTCCATCAAGACAGTTTTCAGCTATTCTTGCAATATTGTTTGTTGTGTTCACAGATAATGTGCAGCTGAGCACCAATAAGGTGAAATATAGAAGGTTATAGTTCAGTGTCAGAAAAATCTTCCAAGTAACAGTTAAGAGCCTGACGACTGAATAAAGAGAGGTGAAAAAAACATATAATCCTCTGGGGTTTTTTTATTTGTTTAGTTTCTACATTAGACAGTTCTTTGAGTGCAATTGATTTTGTAGTTTCCTCTGTAGTTTCCAATTAATCATCCTCCCTCTTTGTGAGGATGTTTTACACAAAAACAGGAGACAGGAAAACATTTCAAAATAGGGAAATGTGCTTATTAAACCACAGCACTGGTATGGATATGCAGAAGTGCAGGTTCTGTATGAAACCACCCTTTGGAGGGGAAGGGGGAGCAGCATTGCCTGTCGTGTGGAACAGCTGACTGCAAATTTCCTATTGAAACTCTATTTCTATGGAAAAATGCTTTTCCAATAGAGAAGCATTTAAGTAAAGAGCATCTACTTTGAGTTACAAATTTCTTTCTGCAACGAAGAAGCCTCCAAACTGTAAAAGAGAACAGATTTATCAGAGAAAATCACCATTTTTCATAGGGGGAAAAAAAATACTTTTTCTCCATGAATGATGGGAAACAGGCCAGAAATCACCCTAATCACATCCCATTGCTGGTTCTCCCACTGGTTTGACATCCCTGTGTCTGTGTTTTTAAAATATATGGAAAATTTGGGAATTCTACATAGTCATCTTAATCCAAATACAAAAATGAATTCGGAAATTACTTGGTTTTGACAAAACACATTATATGTCTTTAAATCACGAAGCAAAAAAAGTGACAATACCTATTCAAAGCCAGGAAAACACGCTTTTCTTCTAGAAGTCATCATGACAGCCTCATCCAAACATGAAACTTTTGACTGAGGACGAGGATCTTCTGGAGCTTTGAATGAGTAACAATGGGATTATTACAAAAATAAATAAAAGATGAGCAAGCTGCCACTTAAGCTATGGATTTCCCAGTGCAACAGCTTCAAAACTTTCTTGAAACACAACAAATTAATAAAAAAATAGTGGAGGCAGACGATATGGCTCTGTCTAACTGATAGCATGAAAACATCAAGCACTTTGATTCAGATGAATAAATAATGACGGCGTGTTATCCAGGAAACAGCGCAATGCCAAGTCTGTTTGATCTCAGAACAACTGTTGGGTAAAAGTATTCTGAAAAGCTCTCCTGGGCACATGGGCCAGTTGCATCTCGGCTCTGGGACTTTGATTATTTAAATGGGGCTTTTATTAAAAGAAGGAATTTTATCCTAGAAGAGATTTTATACCATGTCACCTTCCTGAGGGGAAACTCCATGTTTACTCTGCTTATTCAGGAAGCTGGGGCTGCAAAAGTGGGGGAGTTCCAGGCATCCTCTGTTATTGCTTTCCTGCATCTTAAATTGAGATGGAAGCAGTGGGAAAAGAAGAAATGAGGGAGACTTGCGAGTCTTGTCTCTTGCATTTCAGGGCTGCCCCAGAAAAGCCCGGAAATCATCCTCCCTGCAGCTTCCAAAGCCTGCATCCAGAGCTGTGAAGCCCCAGGAGCCTCTCCTCTCCCTCACTGCTGCCCAGCAAGGAGCACTGCCCTCATTTCATGGCTGGGAGCACATGCCAGCCTGACTTAGGTGAACGGGGATGCTGAACACTCAGTGCCAAGGCATGCAGGGTGGACAACAGGACTGGAGAGGGACATATTTCCTTCAGCACTCCCAGAGCCTTCTGCTAAGGTGTCTGTGTGGCTGAGCCAGCACATGGTACAAAGAAGTTTTGTGGATGCACCAGCTAGAAACTCTCCCCCGACTCCAGCTGCCCTATAATCTCCTCAGTTTCAAGCTGTGCTTCCAAGCCTGAGTCCAGCCCCTAACTGGCTGACAGATGAGTTCATTGCAGTCCCCTTTAGACAGCAGAAAGTGCTGCCTTCTCCCAGGCCAGTCTGACACAACTCGCCTTCTCTCCAAGGGAGAGTCCGTCATCTCTCAGACTGGCCCCAAAATTCCATACCCAGGAAAGTTATCTCCCTGTCCTTCTCAGAACATCAAAAACCCTTCTAAGTTTACAAACATGCACTGCCCAAGCAGGCGCTCCTGGACTTTTTCACCTTTTTTCAGCATAGTCATTCCCCCCATGAAACACTCCACTGGGCACATGGTTCCTTCCCTAAGAAACAGGGCTTTGGGACCCTGACAGCTCAGCCGAGACAAAAACACCAAGCACTAAAGCAGGAAGCGTAAAGACATCCGAAAAAATGCTCCAAAGCTTCAGCTTCCAATAAACATATGAACTACAGCAACTGCCAAGAATTATAACTGCATGACATTACATCCAGCTCCTTGCTCTTATTAAAAAGTAAGCCCGGGCATCCGATGGGCAGATGGGCAGCACCACACAATCTGCTCTGATCCACCATCTGAGCTTTAATGGATGCTCTAAGGTTGCCACAAAACAAAAGTCTTCCTCTTCAGGAAACACGTGAACTCTACAAATAGCTGGAAGTTAGGATTTGCTGGAGTGTGTAGACAGAAGAGAGGAATTTTGGAATTTCAGACAGTTTTTCCTATAGTCTGGAATATGATGTCTTTCAATCTTCCTGCTAAAGGGAATATAATGGGCCCTGGTTACTAGTTTTAAATAAAAGAAGGTAATTTGCATATTTTTTCTAAGTGAAAGATAATAGTCTTGGAAAATGTTAAACTGATGAACTTCTTTTTTTCCTGATGAGCATGAGAAGTGACAAAGTGAGATCCTCGGAAGCACAGAAATATCACCAGGATACTCCATGCAAATCGTGAGGGATCACCTCTAACAAGATGAGGATTACTTTACATTCACAGTCCCTGATTTCACAAAATGTCAGTTTTCTTGGTTGGGATTGGGTGCAGGGTTATTGAGATCTTTGTATGAACACACCAATAGCCCTTGCTCTCAGTGCTCATAGATAATAACAAAGAGGTGATGTTTTGGAGACTGAACATTAAGCTGCTTTTAGTCAATCAAAAACTTTTGGCACTATTAGCTGCAACCCTGAGCCATAAGAAGAATATCCTGTGCCTTTTCAATACTATTTCTGAGCTACATATCCTCAAATTCCCAAAGCTGTATCTGGCCTAAGGTGGGATAGATGGGCAGAAGGATGCAGAAAGGAAGGGAAGGAAATACCATGAGCCTTGTGCTGTGGAGTCCAAAATAAAGATACAGTGCCAGCATCCAATTTGCATTCCCCAAATTTCCCTTCTGGAAATATACTTCAATCGTGTTGGCTCTTACCCTGAGTAGTTGTGCTATGAGTGTTTGTTGGGACTGCTCAGGTTTTCCCTGTGCTTTTATAGATGTTGTTCCTTGCTGCACTTCTTAGCAGAAAGAGAGAGGCATAATTTATTAGGAGGGATGGTATTTTGATCTGTGACCATCAATAAGTCTGTGGCCTTCAGATCAAACACCATTATCAAGATGTCCATTGAATGGAAACAGCATTAGAGGGGAGACAGCTAACTCAGCATTAATCAAGATTTTTTGTTCTTCCAGCATCTGAATATTTCTGATAGCACCAAACTTCTGGCAATTCCAGGCAATCCCATACTGATTTATTAAGGGGGGCACATAGGCAAGTGAGTTGTGACTGCACTACAAGCATTACACGCCAGACTAATAGCATAATCATTTCCAGGGTCCAATGTTTGCATGTCAGAAAGATTCAGAAAACTATGTAAATATCATCTAGTCACAAAATCGTCTTGCACTACCAGCATCAGAATTTAGACAAGGTACAATATACATCTAGAGACCAGCCCAGTGTGCTGAACAAACCCAGTAGCAGTCTAGTAAAAATTTCCAGTATAACCAGCATGCTTGCTTGACCCCAAACTGGTTAACCCCAGCTAAAGCTCCAGTTTTACCAGCATCTATAGCCTTTTAAACCTGGAGCTCAGACTGCAGTTGTGTTGGTCAGCCATAAGAACAGCATCCTCATCACTGTTCTGCACAAAAGAATTGCAGGTCTGGCTCTTTCCGCCTTTCTTAATATTTATGCATCTGGTCTGGCAGCATCCATCATCGGGGTAGCCTTAGCTGGTGCCCCAGAGGGATGAAATAATGGCAATTTCAAAATGAGCCACGAGATGAAGGGGAATGAGGAGGGTGGGAGGGAGCAGCTATCAGGAGTCTGTCAGAGTTAGGTTATATCAGGCAGTACCTCTTGCTGCACAGGGAGAAAAATAAACCACCAGAAATTAGCAGCAAAGGAAAACAACGGGTGTGAGCTTGTTCCAGCAGGGGGTTGGGGTGGGAGAAGCATTTGGCAGAACCTTGAACGGGATAAACATTGCAAAGGGATCAGGGCTTGGGTAGAGGCAAAAAAAAATGCTTTGTAAGGGACCTTGCAAGCTTCAGGCGGGGAGTGAGCCACTCCTGCAGCACACAGCGTGCACCCACATCTCCCATAGGCCACCCCAGCACGAGCAGGGGCAGAAAGTCTCTCTTCTCAGCCTCTGGAGAGCAAGCCAGCAACAGGCAGCAGCTCTGCAGGCCCCAGGAGCAGAGAGAATGGCAGACTTTAGCTGGGAAGCTGCTTTTGGACACGGAGCTGCTTTCAGAGCTTTTCCTGGCTGCAGTGGGACAGGGGGTTTCCCCCAGCTGCACACCTGATGGAGCAGGGTAAGGGCAGCTTGGTCCCTCCAGGACAGCAGAAAATGACCCTTTTCAACACAGAGCTTCGTTACACACTCCACATTAATTCCCTCCTCCCAGACTCCTCCAAGGAGGAACTTGGCTGAAGTTCTGCTTCATCATCAGGGGCTTTAGATTAACACAGACAACAAAGTAAATTACTAATCCTGAGGACTAGGCAGGGTATCAAGCATTCCTTCACCATGTTAAGTGCCCAGCTGAGGGGGAAGGGCAAAGAAGGATTTCCAACTCTGCACAAACATTTTAAGCCTCTAAATTGAAGCCCAGCCCCAAAAATTCCTGTTGCTATTTTTCGTTCTTTGACAATAGCACCAGATGAAATTATTTTGCACTGGACAAACACACTGTGGATTGATAAAAAGCAGAAAGGTGTGAAGTTATTTAACTCTTCCACCAGCAAGATGAAGGGATCCCATCTTTCCAAAGCTTTTTCCCTGCAGCCCATCATCCTCTGTCTCTCATATAGAAAGTGCAGCTGCACCATGAGCTGGTGTGGGACAGGTTCAGAAGGTCTGAAAGCCCAAACAGCACCAGGTGAAACCTTTTTCTTGGCAGGTGTGAACTCAATCTGGTGTCCATCACCTCAAACAACCCCTTCACCCACTACCTCTTCCAGATTCCTCCAAATAGAGTTCAAAGCACTGATTCTGAGCCATAAACCCTCTCGTCCTTGAGAATGCTCAGAAAATACTAGAACCCCAGCCCTACTGGTGCGGGGGGACAAGACAGTCTCTCCAGGCTGTCACCAGGAGCTCATTCCCTGCTCTTCAAAGCTGCCTCGTGGGCCTCAGCAATGCTTTGAAGAGCTCAGGCCCCAGGACAACAGGGATGTCACAGGAGCAGGAAGGGAGGGAGGAACACTACAGCCCAGCTGCCTCTCTGGGCTTGTGTATGGGGGTGGCAGGTTCACTGACAGCTATTCCTTTTATTTCTGGGTTTCTGTGTCTGCTTGAAAAGCTGTACCAGCTCTGCTATATAAACAGGAACACAGAAAATTGGGGTAAAAATGCCAAGATACCAGAACCCCAAATCCCAGCCTCATACCTTTCCTTCACATTTCAAGATCCATCTCCAGGAACATATTTATCTTTAGCCGAAATTAAATTCCAAGTCTTAATACTTGCACAGGCTTTAACTATTTTTCTTCTTGCTGCTGAGGCCAACTATTGCCACAGCCCTTTTCTCTCAGATGAAAGGCTCCATCAAACCCAAGCCCTTCTCAGTACTCCTCCTGGATCATGGGATCACAATTGTTTGCTCTGAGATGTGCACAGGGATCAAAGGGTCGTCAGCTTTGCTGTGCATTCCAAGTGGCATCCTCTTCCCTAGAGCCCAAGCACAGCACCTTGTGGGCTTCCCACATCCCAGAGTCTGTAGACCTTGGCTGGCAGATTCCAGACTGCAAAATGTTGTTCATTGTGAAGTCAAGGGTGTATTTGAGGCTGAGACAGACACAGCCTATTTTCCCTACTCAACTCAAATATTTCCACGTTCACACCCTGACTGAGAAGAAGCAGCAGAGTCTTCATCACCTGCTCAAGGATAAAAATTGACTTGGCTTGTCTTACAGCCCCTCAACAGACAGGGACAAATCCATGGGGCTTTTCTCCTGGCAGCTTAATCCTGTTTTGGGCAGGGGGTGCTCAGGTGTGGGTACCTCTGAGCCACTTCTCACACACACCAGGCTCCAGCTGCTGAGACAGAGGACTCGGTGGGAGGGCTCACATCAGTGGGATGATGACATTTTGCAGGTGTAATGTAAATAAACAGTCAGAGGAAAGGAGAGCACCATTTCTGTTTATGCTGCATCAATCCTTTGCAAATACTCAGAAGTTTTAGTATTAACTACCCCAGAGAGTGAAAAAAACCCAGGATGCAGAGAGGACATTGCAGGAGTCATTGCACTAGTTGTTTGTTTTGTTTTTTTTTTTTTCCTTTTTAGCCTAGTTTCCTGAGGAAAAAAGGCTTATCTGGTCATGCTGTCTGTCTTTTAATCCCTTCTAATAACTTTTGAATCCATTGGCCAATTTCAACCACACTTGAGACAGATGTAGATATTTCAGACATACTAAACTCATGGTATAGAAACAGAGAGCTAAGTAATATAAATCAGTGGGAGCTTGTGCCTCCTCTGTGGTGTAGCTCCAACCCCTTAGCCATCCTGAGAGCTGGAAGTCAGCGTGTCCATCAGTTTAGGGATGCAAAGGAATCCTCAAAAGCCATTCCACATGCTGCCATTTAGCCCTACAAGTGGTCAGGAGGAAACCATGGACTTAGAAGGGTGAATCAAAGATAAATGAGATAGACCCCTAGGAAATTATGCTGAATTAGTTTTGCTGCTCTCAAACCAATGGGAGCTTTCTTTTTCCTCTTTTAGGATAATAACCTCAAAAAATCAGAATCAGTGTGTCTGTACAGGGATTAATATTGTGGCTTCCTCTCTCATCCTTTTCTGCCTTGAAAGAGTAAAGTCTAAAACTTAGCTCCTGAAGAAAGAGGAGGAAGCCAACACTGGTAACATGAATCAATCCTTTAAAGCAGGACCACGCAGAATAATGAGATCATGAAAGCCACTCAGCTCTGCTTTTGGTTCAGGGGTAATAACTTCATGCAAAGCCTCTGTCCAGGGCAGCAAAGCAGCAGTGAAACACTCCCACAGGAGCCGGATGGTCGGGCTGAACTCCTGCTCTCCTGAGAGCAGCATATGGTGCATGAGAGCTGCAGAAGCAGCCTCTGAATTTACACACACTTTTAGTTTTATTTCCCCGACTACACGCACCACGCTGAGGATCTGCAGCTAGAAACTGGACCTTGGTGCCTTTACAGGAGGTTTTGTGCAGGCAGGCACAATATGATGAGAGCAAGCCTTAAGCCAGGAGCAGAAATATGCTCCCAAATTCTTGTGCCCTTGCCACAAATGGATGCAGGCAAGCACGGGACTAACAGAACTTTTTCCCACATGGCAAGCTCAACGTGTTTCAAAGCTTACACACACACGCGAAAAAAAATAAAAAATCCAGCTCAGCTGCTCTATATCATGAGCAATGGCTGATGTGCCCAGCACACTGGCAGACTGCCTGGCTACCAGCTGTGGTCTGACTCCTAACCCTGCTAAAAACAGAGGTCTGCCAGTGGACACAGTGCCACAGAAGCTGCAGAAAACAATGCCTGCCTTTGGATGAGCCTGGGAAACCACAGCCAGGGCCACGGAGACAAACACAGAGCTGGGGGCGAGACTTCAGGCAGCTGGGCTCTCTTCACCGTGGACAGCAATGACCTGGCATCCTGGAAGCTGGTAGGAAAACTCAACCCTGGGTTTTGCCTAGAGGGCAAGGAGTTCAAAGGGCTCTAAACTGGCCTGTGGCCAGACTGAGAGGAGTGTTTAACTGGGTGCCTGTAAGATGCATTTCAAACATTCCCATAAAAATGCCATTTCCATGTAAGTCCTAGACAGGCAGGCTTGCTCCACTCCTCTCCCAGTTAAGGAATGCAGCAATTATGCCCACAATGGGAGATCATCTCCCTGCTCGACAGCCAAGCTGCTTTCCCATCAGTCGAGCTCTGGTTCTGGAGGCAACTCTCACCTCAAAATCAGCACCTGGCAGGCAAACTCAAGCTGCTGGCTTTGAAAATTGGAAGGACAAGGCTTCAGGTGTCAGGAAGGCCAAATTACACTTGGAACTGTTTTTCCTGAGTTGGTCAGTGCAGATCTGAAAGTACTGTGGTTTTCAAGGCCACATCTGCTCACCCATCTCTAGGATTCAGGATTTACTGTCTGCATGTCCTGCAAGTCTTGTCTTTCAGGCAGCCTCAGGGCTGCTGTCAGGAGGCAAGTTAGTACAAAATTTTACCCCACAGGATAGTTCATCTATTTGCTCTCTCCTCGTTATTGTCACTCCTGTATTCCTTCATCCTGTGAACAGATCTGTTCAGGTCAAGACGCTGAGAAAAATCTGGATTGCAAAGTCAAATATGGTTGATTATGTAGTTCCACCATGAAAGCCAATTACTCTACTTTGCAATCCTTTTCCAGAAGGTGCAGCTTGCTTGTCTCTCCTGGAACTCACAGGAACCTTGACGAAAGTCAGATGACTTTACCTCCAATAAGACAAAACAGAGTGAAGTCCAGCAGAGAACCACCTCCATGCGATTTAACACTAGTTATGTGGGGTTTTCTCTTTGTCATTTTGTCTGGCACGTGTCCTCTGGGTCAGCTGTGACCTGGAGGATTACTTCTGCCTGTGTTGTAGAGGAGTTTCTTTCTTTCCTTTCAGGTATCCAGAGGATAGGGAATGGAGATCATACCAAGTTCATTCAGGTCTCTGGCACTGCGAGGCTGCGTTATTGCAACACACTCAACTGGGGTCTAACTTCCAAGACTCTTTTGTCAAGAATCTAGTGAGGCAATCTGCCTTCTGAGCAAACCACACCGCTCGAGCACATTACACAGGAAGTACTCACACATCTCGCTGCTAATTCACTCCCGTGTGTCATTCAGCAGGAAAGCCCTTAGCAACCAACTCCAAGAAAGATTTTACCCTCAGTCGTACCAGTACTGATGCAGCTCTCTGTGGTGGAGCTGAGCTGTGGCCACAGGACTGACCCTACCTCTGGAATTCAGGCATATTGTGAAAAATATGTCCCCTCAATCTTGGCTGAATTCAGAGTAGGATAATGATTGTCTTTCTATCCATTTACAGCTGAATGCAGATTTCTCCTTAGCTCAACTTCTGAGCTGCCATTTGGGATCTGGAGACAGCTCCTCCTACGTCCTCCCCTGCCGAAGAATAAAAATTGATCCTCTCTCAACCACATCTGTAGGGTGATAGGTGTCTTTTGAGTCCTCCTCACAAAATAGCAGATAACACTTGAGGCTTGTTGGGCTTGATCAACGCCCATTTCGGAGGAGGTGGGAAACACAGCGTGACCTCGATGGCATTTCACGTCTTCCCCTTTTCCTCTCCTGTCCAAGCAGCAGCAGCATCTGCACAGGCAGGAGCTGGTGCCCAGCCCATGTGCCAAGAGGAGCTGCAGCTCCCTGCGCTCGCTGGTTTATTGCTAATGCAACAAATAGCCTTGGGTGTGCAGTATTGGTTGTGACAGGCTGGAAGAGTTCAGATGATGAAGTTGTTCTTGCTACCAGCAGGTACAATTGTCTTTTCTGCTGAACTAGCAGCATACTTTCTTCTCCATTTGCTTGTAACTTTTCCCCCTCTTTGACTACTTTTTAAATATTTCACCGATGTACTCTTGTGGCTAAGCTCTCCGGCACATTTTCAGCAGTTTTGCTGAGCGTGCATTTTCAGAGCCTATTTGGGGGTAGGATCAGGGTTAGAACCGCTCATGCCAACATGCTTTGAATGCTCACTTGTTCCTGCAGCACAGTCTTGACATGCACAGCAAACTTCAAGCAGAGAAAACACTGGGAAGGCCCCAGGAGATGTCTGTTCTGAAGACTGGAGACCAGCACAGACCTTGTCTGAGAAGCTCAGCAGCCCTGAAGACAAAAGCTTTTCTGTGTTTCATCACCTAAGCAGCACATTTTAGCCATCCTGCATCAGCAAAGCACACGGTGAGAGCACAGATGCTCCAAGTTCATACGGCACCAATGCAGAGACAGAGGCACCTCCCGGCAACGTCTGGGGTCACACGAGGCCACACTCGTTTTGCTCTTTCTCTACACCTGATTAACCGTGTAAGTAATGCTCACACCGCTCCTCTCCGTGAAAACACTGAATCCAGTGCTGTCTCCTGGGGTGGGAGGTGCTTCTGCTTGGAAGGAAGCAAAAGCAAGGCGATGGGGAGTGTTCACCCAAGCAGAATTTGAGGCAGGAGTGGGGAGGATTTGGGAAGAATAAGTGAATGGTGGTGAAGAGAGAAGTTTTGGAAAGATATGGATGGAAAGATCCTTTATTAGGTCCCTGGGACTGGAAGGAGCATTCTACGGTTATCTGTGAAGGTTTGAAGAGATGGACAAAAAATTTTTCTGCTACTTTATGGTGTAGGGCCAACCCTCTGCTGTGTCATTCCTACAAGACTTTGGGTTTCCGATTTGCCCTTAGTTTTACCTCTGTAAAGTAAGAAAAACTGTGCTCTTTGTGGTGAAAGGATGCTTAAATTATTTCTGTCTGATTAAATACATTTTGGTGAGGTTTTTTTGTTTGTTTGTTTGTTTTGCTTGGTTGGTTTGGGTTTTTTCTTCCCAGCTATATCATTTTCTCTTCAGTGAAATCCAGTGCCCTGATTTTCCAGCCCAGTCTGGCAGTGTCATCGAATGCCCAGGTACCTCACTCAGGCAACTCAAGAGTACCCGAGGCAAACACAACTCTCAGGGTGATCTCCTTCTCCCATTCTCAAGAACACACAGGCTCTCCTCCCTAAGGTGCTATTTCTCTCCTCCAAAATTATTATTCCCTTTGCCTCAGCTGCTGCAGCCCTTCCTTTGGAGGTTATCTCAGGCCAGCCCAAGCTTCCTCAAGGCTGGTTGAACTGGGAGCAACTGCAGAGCTTCCCAGCCCAAGTGGATCAGTCTCCAAGGAGCTCTGACCCTCACTCCAGCCCCGCTATCACTCTGTCTTGTGACTTCATCCACTCCCTCCTTCTGGAGAAACAAATGAACTGTCACAGAAAATAAAATCCATGAACAGCATTTGGACAATCAAAGCCCTGCCCTTAAAAAATCACACTTAAAAATCATGACAAGTAACACAAGGTGTGAACCTCCTTTAACTTTAAGCTAAACCTGTGTACTGGTGGTCACAGCACCCAACAGTAAAATCACATTGTCATCCAAGGATTTCACCTCCCTGATACAATTTTTTTTGCCAATTCCAATATAAAATTGCTACATCGGTAGCAAAGGAGAGGCATTCAGATTTACAAAATACAGGCTAGATCCCTATGAGTTATTCAGACACAGAAGTCACTGCTCATCAAAACAAGGTTTTTCAGTCTATATTTAAGCATTTCAGAAAGAAACTGGCCTTGCAGCCAAGATGTTATTGCCTGGATCAGCATTATATACATGGAGGGGAAAAAAAAAAGTAGAAAACTTCACCAAATGTAAAATGCTGATAGCTGTCAAGAAACCTTGTAAAGCACAACAAAGAGCACACAATCACTTCAGGAATTTGAGGCTGTAGAGTGGGAAGGAAGGCCAAAACTAGGAGCACCAAACACACACAAAACATAATTTATGTTGCTAAATATACCACTGAGGTAAATGCTTAGAGGGCCAAAGGGATAATGTTAAGACTCATTATTTTGGCTGCAAGACTCCCGGTCTCGGAAGTGCAGGGAAAGGTGAATCCCAAAAGCCATTCTTTGTCCATTTCTAACTTGGAATCTGTTGGGTTTCTCACTGGGAGCAGTGGGGGATGACTCACAGCTCACCACAACCCCTGCACACCGGTGCTTGGACCGAAGTGTTCTGTGTGCACACAGCAAATCCACAACAGAGCATACAGAAACCCGTGGCCTGTGTGGTGATGGGGACGAGAGGGACGTCCCTCCCTCCATCACCCAGTACTCCACAGGATCCAAACTCCAGCACAAGGCAGAGCATGCTGCTGGCCCAATTTCCCAATCCTCCCAGTCCACAGCAGAGTGATAAACCAGCTCTCCCAGTGCAGGGGATGGTGTCATGCTGAGCACACCTAGGTCATGCAGTGCACAGCCCCATTAGAGATCCCTGGACCAGCTCCAAACAAGTAAAAGCATCCACAGCAGCACATAACGATAGTAGGTCAGGTCCTAGAAGCAATAAAACCACATTAGCAGCATGTAAAACTATGCTAAGTAACCTCTCTGGTTTTGCCCTGAAAAAAAAAATAGCCTTCCCCAGTAGCTCTTTACTGCAACCATTTACAGGAGCATCCGGGAGTTTTTTTAGGTGCACAGCAAAAACTCTCAGGGTTTGGGCTGCCCCTTGGGCACAGTGGGATGGGAGGGATGATGTGGACCTGCAACAGCTCTTGAAATCAGCCACAGAGAGATAAATACTGCTGCTCTTCCGCAGAGTTCCCTCATGCTCAGGTTGTGACAGCCTGCAAGGTGCTCGGGGCGAGAGGATTTGGGCTGCTGGAAGAAGTGATGCCTGCTTGGGGTTAAGGACACTCCTGTGTCTGAGAGCCCAGGAACCTGACTGCTGCTGAACTGAAGAAGCAGACACTTGAATGCAAGAGTAAGAGTTAGAAAATCTACAGACTATAAATACTCAACTTCCCCAAAAAAGCCAGTGAAGCACAGCTTCCCCACCATGCCATGTTTATCACTATTATTAATATTTATCACTGCTGTGATAAATAAGATAAACAAGCACATAAGAAAGGTAGATGGTCCCTGCAACGAGATTGTTACAAAGAGCCTCAATTATTTTGCACGCAGTCTGTATTTCTTCCTAGGGACACCACCCTACAGCTGATACTGGGATGAAAGGGAACCCAGCAGAGATTGCACTTTTATTACATATTTCTCCATCAAACTACTGATTAAAGTTTGCATTCCAAGTACAGCTATGCTCTAGGCTTAAGAAAAATCTTCTCATTTGAAAGTCATTTCCCTTCCTTGCATCTGGGACAATCAGCAGCACGAAATAGAAAATATTAATAAATAAATATGCATCAGCCCAGAGTTCATGTTCAGTCAAAGGCAAGACTTGTGTGTCTTGCTAATGGACCCCAGCATCAGGGGGTTTGAAAGACTGAATTCTGACACTTCCAGCAAATGAAAGAGAACCTCACTGCTTCGCACAGCTTCAGCTGTGATTTGGGAAGTCATCCTTCCTCCTCACAAACCTGGGTTCTCAGCTCACTGATCCAGGGCTGCAGCTCACCTCGCAGCCTGGGCTTTCCCACAGAGCAGAGAACTTCTCCCAGATTCCTGAGCATTTCAGCCCAGCAGGAGTGTGCTGAGGGCAGAATGTCCCAATGGTGCTATTCTGTTGCAGTCTCTGGCCAAGGATGGAGTCAAAGAAAAGCACTTCACTGCTCAGCTGCAGAAGGACAGTGGCTGTAGGATGCTGACTCTGGTTTTGACCCTGGTGTCATTTTTCTAAGCTCCAGTTATGTCTGGGCTGCCAGCAGAAACACAGAAGAAGGTGGCATGATGTCACAACCATATTTCGTGGGGGAAAACGAGGGTGTTTGTAGTTGCCATCATGTGACACGATGTGGGAACATGTACCAGACTGCCATGTATCACCGTCTGGGGGCTTATAACCTCCCCTTAGTCTGTCCCTTAATGAAAGGGATGCTTTGAGCTTTGGCGATATGAAGCAGATCTATTTTGCTGAGGCTTTCTGCAGAGAAAGAATTTCACCCTTAATGAGATGTAGGGGACTTTTCCCTTTCCTATTTCCCCAGCTCTCTCCAAATATCAGCTTCATCCTTCCAACCCTGTGTAGTCACTCTCCCTGGACACCGAAAGAGCTCAAGAAAGTTTTTACCTCCTATCCTATGGCAACCAAAATGCTGCACACACTCCAGAGTGCAAAATGCTTTATTTAAAAATATATATATATATATATAAAAGAAAGGAAGTCAAGAATAACACGATAACACGTAACACAGGTGCTTCTGTTAGAAGAGAAAGAATCAGTGACAAAACTGCAGCCAGAGAAATCGCTGGCCTTTTTAAGGGCGAGAAGGAACTTTTCAAACACATAAGGAACAAAATGAATCCTTTAAGTACCACCAGGCACAACAGCACAGAAAGGGCAGAAATATTCAATACCTATTTCTGTTCTGTACTTGGGAAAAATCCATGCAGTGGAGCAATAATATGCTGAGAATTTAGGAGCACATTTAAGAGCGATAAAGACGTACAAAAGGAGTACAAAATACCCTGGTTTCTTTAGCTAGACTTTCTATATCAACAAGTTATGATAATTGAACCTAAGGGTTCCCACAGATTCAGCCGAGATGTTCTCTGAATGCCAGCGTTGCTTTCCAAAGTACTGAGACGCTGTGGCAAAGCACCACAAGAAAACCACAATTGGGGCAGTGTTTTATGTGGATAAACAGAAAGACGTGAGTGACTGAAAACCTCTCTGCTTTGTGGGGGAAAGAGCAGAAGAGCTGATGCAGGGCTTGGTTAATCAGGGCTCAGGGGACAGTGATAGAAACTGATGGGAACATTACCCCGTTTCAGTTCTGATGTCCAAAGCACAAGGGTTGTGCTGATAAATTAGAAAGGTTTAGGGGAGTATCATTAAAGACAATTGCGGGCTGGAAATCAGGCTCATAGTAAATGCTGCAAAGTGCTGGATCACACCAAAGAAAGTGGAAAGGGATGAATTAATCACAATACCAGCACACTTGGACAAACACAGCTAAAACATTACTACTCCTCTCCTTATTGCAGAGTACTTTGCACTCTGTCAGAATAATATAGAAGAAATCCAGTGGTCAAGAACTAGAACAAAAAAATATTAATTAGGCGTAATGTGCACACTTTAAAGAAAATCATTTAGCCATGCTTTACCAAAGACTGATAACCTACAAAAGACTGAAGGATGAAAAATCCATCCTGCCCTATTCCACTTTTCTTGACAGTACATGCTTTAGCTGAAACAATACTAATTATGAGGAGCCCTCTGCTATTCTGGAGACAGAGTAGATGATCACGGTTTTATTTCATGGCTTTATAATCTCTAAATTATGGGGCTAAGCCTAAATTTTACCGTGTTCTTTTTCTTATCCCACTAAAAAAGGAACAGAAAGGCACAAGCCAAAATCATGTACTTGGACATCAAAACACCACACAACACGGTGTGCACGGAGCTCTGTCATAAAACCTGATGGGAGGGAGGAGAAAGCTACCCAGATAAAAATAAGCAGATGCAACAGCGCAAAATAAACATTACTGCAAAAATCTAGACAGGCTCAGGGTCCCTTGGTGCAGAAAGATGTCTCAAATCTCTGCTCCCTTTCTGCCGACGGGCTGCGTCACAGACAGGCGAGCGTCCCCCCGCCACACCACCTAATTGGCACCTGGCCTTCCAGGGAGTGGGAGATAGTCAGCCTAAAAATAGTCCTCTGTTTTGGCTCTCCCCTCCCTGCATCCCGCCCTCAAAGGCACAAGGCTGGCGGTCCAGGGAAAAACATCCAGAAAAGCAGCAGCCTTAGCAGAGTGAGCCGGGAGGCGCTTCTGGAGAGGGAAGGTCAGGATGGGGAGCTGTCAGCGTGAGGCCAAGCACAGCACGGGGGGTCTGGTCCCTGCCTGTCCCCCTGCCTCTGGGAAAGAGTGGTTTTCCACACCGTTAGCACTGGAGATGCAACCCGAGCCCCCGGCCCCACCGGAGGTGTGGGGACAGAGCCACACAGACTGTCCTCGCCCGCCAGGATGGTGTCCCCAGCTGACCCACTGCTGAAGCAAAGCAGCTGAGCCTGGCTCTTGTGGCAGCTCCCACAGCAGCTCCCGCACTGTTTCCTGCTCAGAAACTCTCTTCAGCCACCCCTTTACCCTGTGAAGGCCTTTTCTTCAACAGGCCATGCAACGTTTTTTCAAGGAACCGGCATTTGCAGGCAGCAAAAGCCTCACAGGACAATTTTTAATAGGAATTTCATTGACATTGGAGATCCTCGCAGGACTTTGATGAACACTTGAACTTTAGTCTGACATTTAAGTGCCTAAAACTCTGTATGAAGCCCAAATTAAGAGATCTTACACTCTGTTATCGATGCTTTCTCTCATATGCAGCTTTACAAAGCTCCAGAACACCAGTAACATTTCAGAAAGCACTGGTTCTGCTTTTAACTGGATATGACAAGTCAAAATCAATTAGAGATTGATCTCAATACTGTTGTTTTTTTTTTTTTTAATTTATTTTTAGCCTGCCATTCAGTAACCAAAGTGAAGAAATGCAGTCAATGAAGCGAACTTGCTTTGCAGCAAAGATTTTTCCTGGATTATAAGACATTTTGGGAAGTTTCTCAAGCTCCTAAAGACAACAGTGTAAATAACATTCCTTATTGAATTCTGCAGAGTGCTC
The DNA here is from genome assembly GCA_013397845.1 of Melanocharis versteri. Lineage (NCBI taxonomy): Eukaryota > Metazoa > Chordata > Aves > Passeriformes > Melanocharitidae > Melanocharis > Melanocharis versteri. Next base: position 762,008 of record VZTG01007358.1, on the reverse strand, counting down.
TAACGGCAAGACTGATGGGTAGCCTAATACATTGTGTAGTTGCTATAAGCAATGATCTCCCATGCTAATCACAACTTTCACATTCATTAAAGTTGTAGGCACCTCCTGAAAGAAATTATGTACCAGGGAACGACTCAAACATTTGTGATGCTAGCTGTGACTATAAAATTAGCTTTCAAACTGGCATTGGGAAGAAAATATTCAACATATTTGACATCCCACAGACCCAAACAGGCAAGATGCTGCTTTTTGAGTCCTGCCCTGGGCCACGTGGTCCTGCAAAACAGCGTGAGTGTTCAGCTGCCACAATTTAAAATGAGCATGGAGTGATCATGCTCTGCATTCAGGGTGGGACTCTGGACCACTGAAGCGAGAGGAGAAAATTCCCTTGCAAGGCCATTCCTCCAGGTTGTTGCTCAGGTTTTTTTCCTGCCTGAGCAGGACTTTGGGTTTCTATTGGGAAGTGGCAACACAACAGGCACACAGAAGTGAAGGCAGGGTTGCCCCTTGGCCACCCCCAGGGACCACCACACCTTTAAAACAGGGCAGTTGGCACCAGCCCCAGCGTGGAAAACAAACCTATCAGGCCCAGGGCTGGTTGTTGGCAGCTGTGTGGCCATGCAGAGCTGGTCAGCAGCACTCCCTGCCTTACAGAGCTGCTGTCGACCCGGGGATGAGAAGCTGAAAATCAAGGTGCCCAAAGGGAGTGCGTGGGATGAGGAACTTCCCTGAAAGGGCTCAGCCACGCAGCAGGAAACAGCCTCTGCATTTTGGGGCAGGAGGGCTGCTGGAGCTGATGGGGACAACACTGATAATCCCTCCAAAATATGTTTTAAAGCACCTTCCTCCTGATCCTGGCAAACAAACAGCCCTCAAAAATAACCTCTCTAACAGAAATAAAGCTTCTTACCTAGACCACCCACTGCAAACCAAATCAAGGCACTAGCTTGCCACTCAAATACACCATTTTCGGTGCTGTGATGTCAATTTCTGTGCTTTCCCTGGCTCCTGGGGACCTTTTAAACTCTAAAACAATACTGCATGCAGCTCCCTCCTGCTCCTTTCCTCCTAGAGGCAGCTGGGCCAGCAAGGACACTGTGGAGAACTGGGCACAGCTCACTACGTGCCTGTGCTCTGGGTCTGTCTGTGACATCCTCACGATGGCTCCCAGCTTCACACCCCCATCATTTATCCTTCGGGGTCAGGACACCCCGTTTCTGCTCATCAAGAATAAAAAGGCAGCCAGCACGCAACCGTGTCGCTCTCCAAGCAAGATCCTGAAGACTTTATCCAGTTTTCAGCTCTGAAACCACACCTTGGACACAAACACCCCATGGGAGACACAGGGAAAGAAGCGTTTTGATCTGCAGCCGGCGGGCAGAGGGTGGGTTTGATTTATCAAGGAAAGCAAAAGCTGCTGCAGAGAGAGGCGAGGAGGAGGGGCCCGAAGGTGGCTCCCAGCCACCTCCATGCTCCTTTGATCCCGGGGCCATGCTGGCCGCAGGCCAGTCCCTGCTGTGGGCTGTGTTAATCTGTGCTGGCCACGGGTGCCTCCCGGGAGGCTCGGTGGCAGCTGGAGATTACCGGGGTCAGGGACACCCTCCATTTTCCCTTCCTCGCACCACTCGCAGCGATGCTCAGGGCAAGGGCTGGGGGAGAAGCAGCCAGAGCCTCAGCACAGGGGTGCACACAGGGCAGGGTATCCTCAGTGTGATCCCTGCTGCCGCTCATCCCGGTTTGCACCAGCTCCTTGCCACAGCTGGGCACGCATCTCCCATCTGACACCGCCACAGGCAGGCCAGTTCCCAGCAAAACAGGGAGTACAACACTGTTGGAGCTGGAATTTGCGTTTTCAATACCCTTGCTTCATTCCTGATTTGTTTTTGGTTTTGGTTTTTTTTTTCTTTTTGTATAAATATATATATATGCATATATAAATAAAGCATGTATTTTATATATAGTTATTAATCCATATCTGGTGCTCATAAGTGGGCAGCAGTGCCAATGCAGTCAAACATCCCCCCTGCACACGGGGGGATTCAGCTGCAAAGTCGTGGGGCAGGATTAAAGGAGGAGGGAACATCATCTTTGTCCCTCTCTCCAGTCTTTCAACAGGACCAGGCTCTCTCACAGCTCGAGGCACCCTTGGTGCCCAACTCCTGACACCCACTCCTCCTCCGACACAGAGACCTATCCACAACCTCCTGAAGCCAACAGGGAATCTTCTGCAGGCTTGGATCCAGCACTGGATCCACATGATGGAGCCTTTCCAGGTTATTTCAAAATGCACTGAGACCCCAGGGCTTTGTTTGCAAGTTCCCCTTAAAATTACACAACTACAGCCTGAACCTGGCATTACCTGATCTCACGGACCTGGGTGGTGGAGGTGAAGCAGTCACTGGCCTAACAGTGGAACACTAAACATAAAATAGAACAAAATATGGAATAACACAATAAAAATTCTGTAGAGACATGTTACTGAAGTAATGCAGCCCCCTGTGGAATTCTGGTGGATTCACTGATGTGTAGTATGGGGCTGGGTCACCACACAGTCACTTTCTTACGTATGATGCTCCTTTGAGCCTCTCTACACCCAATCCAGCAACATCCTTTAACAGTACTCACAAAAGCCAAACATCCCTTAGTCCTGAACCTCTGAATCAAGTTGCCCAGTGGGTTCAAAAGCTACAGAATAAGACAGATACACACTGGTAAACAAATGGAAGAGCCAAACAACAAGAGATGAGTTTCAATGGCTTGTGCGCCTAATGACTAAATACATAGAAAATCAGAATTTCCTGTGCAACAAAAGCATCATGCTCGTTATTTCTTATAGTTAACAAATCCGAGTACTGAAGGAATACAAAAGACATTACATCTGGCATTATAGTTAATTAAAAACCACCTAGGAGACAGCTTTAGAAAATTCCAGAGAGGGAATGATGTTTCAAAATGTAATGTTGGATCTGAAGAAGTCAAAAAGAGCTTTACCTTTGGCTTCATCAGGCACTGGATCAGGCCCTTAAAATAGTTCTGGAAAAGCTCCAGAAGACTTATTTCAGCTACATCTAAGCTCTGCGCTTTGCAGCTATTCAGTAATTTTCTCTGTTAGTGTTAAACTGTCCAGGGGACTTTTCTGCTCGTAAACAAATCCTCCGTCTCCCTTCTGTCGCTTTTACATCGACACTGCATCACTGACTTCAATAAACAGTCTCCTGATTCACTCTGTTATGAGACACTGAGCAGAATTAGGCACCAGAGATGTGTCTAAAAGCCTTGGTTTCAGGTTCTGAACATCACTTAGACTAATTAATAAAAGAAAACCACAGCCCAGAATATTTCAATCTTTCTGGATCACAGCCTCATACGCAGCCATTTGCCTTGTTCCCAGGAGTCTACAACCATCATTTTGGGGTGGTTTTTTAGTATTGTTATTATTGTTTTGAGGGTCTTTTATGCCATTCTCCATACCTGTGTAAAAAAAGGCGATGTGTGACCCAGTGCAGTGTTTCCAGGTTCCTTCTGGCCTGTTCTAAGAAGCAGCTAAAAAGCTTTACTGGGTCCTGACTGCTGAGCACACAACTCAGAGCAAGACCCGCCAGCCCAGCACTGCTCAGGTTTCACAAGACAGGGAAAACCCCAAGAAGCTTTTAACAAAAAGAACATTTTTTCCCAGATGTTACAGCACTTGAGGAGCAGAACTGTGTTTCACAACTATCAGAAAAAGCAAGTTCTTCGAGCCAGGACACCTGTACTCCTTGCAGGTGCTTGCTCAGACACCGCGCGGACGCGACGAAACTTTTGGGGGGTTGTCAAGTTGAGCAACTTCATAGAAAAGCAAATTCGGTATAACTCAAGCAAAATTCCCACCAAGGGCAAGGGAACCCAAGAACCCAGGGATTTTCCTAGGAAAGTTTCTACCCCAGTTTCATCCTCCTGTGGAGGATCCAGAGCCTCAATTCAAAACTGCCTGAATCCAGTAGGAACAGGAGCATGATGGACCAACAGGAAATTTGTTCTAGAAGCACTCAAGTACTTCTTCAGCTAAAGTACTACTACAGAAGTGTCATAAAATGATGGGCCAAGGGGAAAAGGTGCAGAAAGGATTTATTTTGTCTTTATCTTCCTTTATTCATATGATAATTCCTTTTTTTAATTATTCCTTTTAGCTATGACGTATGGTTTCATAACAACTATTTACTTTTCTCCCTTTATCTAACAGCTGTCTGCTGAGAAAGATGGAAAAATAAACCAAACATGTTAAAACCAAGAGAAACTATTCATATGCCATGTATAATTGCAGGCTATATTTAAGTCTTTGTACATTATCTTTCAAATTATATTTAGTTTCAACAGGAGGGGAAAAAAATCCCCCTTACTTTCTAAAATTAGCAACAGAATTTGTATATTGTTTTCAAATCCAACCACTCTTCCTCAGAAACTTTTGCCAGGGAATAATTAATGTCTGGAGACAGGGAATCTGCCTAGATCAGATGCATTTTGACATTGGCCCACTAACGGTCACCTAGAGCGAGAAACGGGGGAAGTCCTCGGGGAAAGGGCTGTGTAAATCTGGATTAGCTCTGCTGAAGTCGAACAAATCGATCTGGATTTACGCCGGCAGAGCCGAGGAGAGGACTCATCCCTCCGTTTGATGGACGCGGGGAAGGGAAGAGCTGCGAGGACCTCGGCAAACCCGGGGAACTTTGCCGAAGGAGCGATTCCCCGAGGGACCCGGAGCTCACGGCGGAGCGGCTGCATGGGAACTACGCGCGCATCGAGCCGCGTTAGACCTCTCGACGTGAAACGCTGTTGGAAAGAGATACGGGGAGGGGAAAAAAAAATAATAAAAACAAAATTGTTAAGATACTTGCAGTGCTTTGCAGACCCTCTCGCTGCGGACACGGCTGGCAGCGCCTCCGCCCCTCCGGCAGCGCGGCAGCTGCGGGGCACAGCGCGGTGTCGGAGGCTGGGGACCGGGCTGGGGACCGGGCTGGGGGCGATGTGCGGTGCCGGAGGCTGGGGACAGGGCTGGGGACAGGGCTGGGGACGCGCTGCAGGCGATGTGCTCGGCCCCGGGGAGGGAGAGAGGGCGGCCGCGTCACGTCGCGCTGGCTGGACTAATATGGGGAGCAGCGACAGCCAGAAATCCGTCCGGAAGGGAAGGACAACCCCTGTAACTCGAGAGCGAAACGGGGAGCAGCCACACAGCCGAGGGGCTTTTGGAGGGTTTAGGGCTTCCAGGGGGATGGCAGCGGCGGCTGCATCCGGGATGGCAGGCACGGGAGCAAGTTTGGTGTAGGGGGGTCCCTTCCCCGACAGCACTCAGCTCTATTAAACGCGGCATAATTACCCTGTTATAATCAGGCAGGTATTTTAAAGAGGCTTTAGCGTGATTTTATAATTGTGCATTATGTAACGTGCTACCAGCGTGTCAGGCCTCAGACAACACTAAGTGCCTGTCTGCGGGTCAGGCTGTAACACTTTCGTGATGCTCCTTTCTCCTCTCCCCAAAAGCCTCCCGCTAACATCGCTCTCCCTAAACCTCTGCCCACTTCTGGCGGCTGCATCACAGGGTAAAACAAAAACTTCGTGACAGAGCTGCTCCTCTTTACGAGCTTTACACCACTGGGAGTGGGGGGGGCTTTTTTTCTTTATCATCACTTTCTTTAAAGCTCGTGTTTTCTGGGATTTCCCAGGGGAAGTGTCTGAGCTTGCAGCAGGGGCGCTCCTGGAAGGACCGGAATGGGCTGGCAGTGGGGCACAAAATCTGAGCTGGCTCCTACAGGGGGGGAATTTTTGCTCACTGGAAATGACCAAAGTGATCCCTCTGTGCTGTCCTGTTTTGGTTTCCCAGGATCGAGGTTCTGTTAAACCTGAAGCAAAGCTTCTTAGACCCAACGTGCTGCAAGCCAGCCGGGAGCACCAGTGGCGTATTCAGCCTCTAACAAAACCCTCCATTTTAGGGGTAAAAGTGACCATTTCATTATGATAAGCAGAAGAAACTTAGAAAAACTACTTCAGGACTAATACAGTCCTTAAGAATGGATTTTGGCTTAAAAAGTTAGTCTCTAATCTATCTTTGGCTAATGGGTCTTAAAAAAATTGCCCATGGACAAGTTTTTCTATAGATTTGTATCACACAGATTTCTTTTGTTGACTCTAAAGACTTAAAATCAACAGAGAAAAAACCTCAGGCACAACTCCCACCTCCCAAGACCCATGGAAAACCCTAAAATCTGGCTTAGTGTTCACAACCAGCCTTCAAATGCCATGACTATTGAAAAAGACTCATTTCTTCCAACACACCTTAATTGTGCCCATGGTCTGCATTCAGTCACCTAACTTTATACACTTGCAAATAGAAACAGTAAAACTTTTTAGACATTCAATACTAGAGTTGGATTAAAGTTAATAAGGCAAAAGTTGCAGATATCTTTCAAACTATAACTTGAATGCAGAGCAGTTTTAGTACCTTAGGAATCCAGCAAGCTTTAAAAAGAATCTACAACCTGTTGGTAGGACTCTCATCGCTGCAGTAAAAAGCAAAAGTTTAGCAAACAGGGAAAAATCAATTCAAGCTGAGAGATGAAATAAATAAAGTAAAGTATGGACTTATTTTTTCCAAGATATAAAAGAAAGCCTCTAATTTTACAATTAAATAAAAAAGGGCAAAGAGAAAACTTAGAGATTAACAGAATTTTTTAATTTTTTCTGCCTCTTGTGGTACAACAGTATTATTTGATGTGTCAAATCTCAACATTCTAAAAGCTCTTGCAATATGATGATAAAAATAAAACTCAGGCCATTCTTGTTGTGCAGGACTGTGATTAACAAAGGCTTTGTTCCATCCAAAGAGCAGTGAGGCCAGTGTTTACCATGAAAGATAAGGGATCTTCTGACACTGATGGAAATTTTGCACTTTAATGATTCACAAGGTGACCTCCTCACGGGAGGCCGAGCTACACGTCCTCAAAGGTGGGAGTGTGAGATTAGAGGGAATTTTTGTGGTTCTTTTGCCATCTTTCATGGGAATTTGCCTCTGTGAGCTCACACTGATTAGAAATCTGAAAAGGAGGGGTACAAACAGTGGTTGTGACAGCTGGTACTGCATGAATTTAAGAAAATCACTCTGTCCTGAGCCAGCTGAGGGACTGGGACAGGGGATAACTTTAATAAATATGTCCTTATTCTTCTCCCAAGCTGAAATCTGGGATCTCACTCACTGCAAATGAACAACCCAGAGCTGGTAACACCGGCTCCAGAATTATTGGGAGATAAATGAGGAAACACAATTCAAAGGGAAGGAAGATACACTTGTAGAGGTGAGCAGAACACCTGCAGCTGCACTGAAAGGAAGACACCGTGTGTATTACAGAGCAAAAGGATCTTCCACAACAAACTTTCTGAACTACCTGGATCTCTTCAGTGACACAAAAACTGCCAGAAGGAGAGAGGAGTTAGGGACATTCCAGTTCTGGAAAAGTTTTCTTTTCCTCATTATTAGCAACTCTAATTACTTTGAAAGAAGAGCAATGAGATAAATCCTGTAGAGCCAGAAATGTGACCTGATTTCCTTCCTGATTTAGAAACTGTCACTTTGCAAGAGAAACCCAAAGAGACAGAGCCAGGTCAAAGTGGGCTCCTCAGCTTGGTCTGCAGAGTAAATAATAAACCAAGATCAATAGAAATATAACCCGGGTTTCCTTTTGGTAGATGTTCATAAGGACGATCCTATTTAAAGGATAAATAAACACATGTTTATCTGAACTGATTGCAATCATCCATGACACCATGGAAGAAATACTCACTATAAGAAAACAGGAATATACCCAACAGACTTCATGCATTTTGCTCCAGGTTAGATGGTGAAAGGGAGAAGCAATGACAGAACTCCAACTGTAAATTGCTTTATACTATGGTTAAGGCCCTACCTCGAGACAATGTGCAAGCACAAAGCAGAAATTCAAGTGGGTATTTTAGAGTGACTCTGCTTCTGTGTTACCAAAGTTTTATTTAAGAGAACTGAGAAATTAGTTGTTGTCACCTTTTAACAATCAGGGCTATAATTTTCCAAAGTAAATCTTGAGCACCATCTGAGACAACTTACAAGGTAGCAATCTTCTGGAAGAACTGAGCACCCACCCTCTGAAAATAACAGGTCTCTTCTATGTTTTTCGAATTGAGCTTCCGAAAACTAAGGCACTAAAGGTGACAACAGATCATAACCTGTTCCTTCTGAAAAGCAGGACCAGGATTTCCAAATGACATGTCTTAATATGCAACCCAAAATGTTCTTTCCTCCCATACATGCACAGAAGATTCCTTCAAGACACCAAACAGAAAAAGGTAATGAGAAGTTAAACCAATCCCTATCTAATATCATAAATAGGATATTTAAAGAAATTAAAAGTAGCTATACTTCATAAATCTCCCAGTCAGGATGACATTTCCTATCGGTAAATTTTTAAACATAAATTTGACAATGCATTTAAATCAAGAACACAGCAACTACTCAACATATTCCTGTAACCTGTAAAGGTCCTGGGAGGTGGTAGCTGGTGCCACAGGTGTTAGCCCATCACAGCAAGGACCGAGGCCACTTTCTGGTTCAAGCCAGGAATAAAGTGCTCTCAGCTCTGTTGCAGTTTTAAAGCCTGTACCCATGAGCTGTCATTCAGAGTCACAAAGTCTCATGGTCTACATACCCCCTTCATGGTCAAGGTATTTGGGCTACATACCCAATGATGCAACTGAATACCTTTGTGACCTCTGACGAATGATTGAGGGCATGAAACAGGATCTGTTCCCTGCCACACTGTACAGAGCCCTGGCATGCTTTAAATCTGCAGGACTCCTTGCAGCACAAACCACCTCTGTGTGAGAACTCTGGCTTTAGAAGCTGACCCTTCATGCGTGTGAAACCCTCAGAGCCTCAGACAGAAGAGCAAAGCTGCCCTATGAATGATGCAGAGTGAGCAGCAAGGACTGAGAAAAAACACATTACAACATCCAACTCCAATCATGACAAGTTCAGGAAAATATTAATCTGTGATTATTTCTGGCAATGCTGTGATCTGCCCCCCGCCAAAGTTACATAAACTCCACTACTCAAGGCTGAGACCTTTTGGCACATTAATCTATAAATACTACAACTTCCGTTGCTTACACGTTGAAACATTTGCCCCCAAAAGACATTACTTTTTTTATTAAGAACCCTCTATTTCTGAAGCTGTCTGTCAATCACTTTGCCACTTGAAAAGGCTACACCAGAATAAAACAATATTAAAACCAATGGACATCACTCCAATTCCATTTGTATCATTCCCATCCTGTCCTGACGCTGGGCTCCCCTCAACTTTTTTGGAACCAGGTGTCTCCTCAAGGCAATGCACCCAAACCAGCAGAAGTGACACTTCCAAAACCACCCCTTTCTTGGTCCATTAGAATGAGAGGGTTTCACTCCTCACTGCCTCACAGCTCTGACCTTTCCAATTCTCTGCCACCACAAGCTTATAGGATCTGCCGGATCCATCTGCGTCTCCACCTGGCCTGGTTCCCCACGCCAAAAGGACGGATCAAATATACGTGTCTGAAAACACATCCCTGCTTTTTCTTCATACCACCCGGGAGGGAACCCCCTCGCCGGCTTCAGACGACAGGAAGCCTCCAAGACCACTTCTGCCAAGCCTCGAAATCCTGGGAAATTGCAGCAAAATGAACTTCAGCACCTTGGACAGGACACACAGACGGAAAATCACCGAAATCGGCTCATTGGCCCTGAAAATGCCGTGCCTGGACATGACCCTCTAGGACACATCTGCGGGCCTGTTTATTTTTAGTATTGACAAATCCTCTTTGAATCACCGTGTTTATTCCACCATCCGCCCTGTGTTTTGGGAAGAGCTGCTCGCCAGCCCGGCAGTGGGAGAAATCAGGGCCACCAACTCCGGATCCAAGGGCCGTCTGCAGGAGCAGCCACTGCCCCAGTTGTGACTGGAAAAGCTTGGCTCAAGCACTCACAAGGCTCAGCTCACCCTTTCCATGGCAAAACGAGACCTGTTGCCATAGGTGTGCCTGGCTCGCGTGTTTCTTCGCTTTCTAGAAGCTCATCTCCACTTCCTCACCCAAATCTCCAAGAATAATAAAATTGAAAGGTCTGATTTATTCCCATCGCAGCCACACTTCAGTTGCATAAGTTTTGCTTTAATTTAGCTTTTGTTCTCTCTCACGGTGCTCTCAGTATGTCACTGCTCCCCTCAGGGCTGCCTCGTTGAAATCATGATCACCTTGCTGGAGTGCAGCAGAGCTCTCCTTGATTTGCTTTTATTTACATGAGCCAACTCAAGTTTTTAATTTATGCCGGTAAAAACTCCAAATTTCTTAAGCAAAGGTGTTCTACAAACAGCTTTGAGGTGCTTGGTGCCATTAAAAAACACACTTAAAATATGTCAGTTCTTACAACAAGTAATGCCAGTAACACCCTCGTCATACAGAAGAATAATACATTTTCCCTGCCACCACAGAAATAACCATTCTAGTTCATTTCTTCCTTTCAAAACCTGCTGCTAGATTTCCACTCCAACACATCTGACACCACATAACATTAACTGAACAATTGCAGAGTATTTTCTGCGTTGTTTGCTCTTTCCGGCACTTCTGGATGCGGAAGCAAGATGGAAACTAAACCGATTCTCTGTCGGAATTACCTTTAAACAGCAATACGTATCTATATCCGTATGATCCTACATCCTCTGCTTCCACAGCCCAGCGCAAGCTTTGCTGCGCCAACTTCTCTCTGCTCCAGCTCCTGCCCCTCTCTGCCGCCCTGCTCGGACGGGACGGCCGCGGTGCCGGTGCCGCGAGGGAAACTTCGGGGAAGGGAAAACCCCGGCACTACTCATTCCTCCTCCGCGACACGCTCGGAACCGGGCATCCTTTCGGTTTCTTCCTTCCTTTTTATTTCTCCTCGTATTACCGTTTCACGAACAAGCGAACAAACAAACGAACGAACGAACAAAAGAAAGAGAAACTTACATTGGTTTATTTAATTTTTCCTGCTAAACCAAGAGTCCCAGAGCCACTTCATTGTATCCACAGAGTTTTAGTCCGCCAGCGGTCCCGTCCCGCGGGGAGGAAGGGCCCGGCTGCCGTGCGCGGAGCGCGCTGCCCGCCCGCCGCGGAGCGCGCATGGCTCGGAGCCGCCGCGCCGTCTGTGCGGCTGCCGCGGGAGCGGAGCGGAGCCAGCGCAGCC
>VZTG01007358.1:632618-750703 GCA_013397845.1 Melanocharis versteri | reverse complement strand
GATGCGGCACGAGGGGGACAGAGAGGGAGAAGGCCGGGAAACGGGGAGGAAGGAGAGGGGGAATGCGGCAGAAGGCCGGGAAGCGGGGAGGAAGGCCGAGGGACAGGCAGGGGTGAGCGTCGGGGGAGGAGAAGCGATGGCAAAGACAAGGCGTGGGGAGGAAGGAAGGGTGTGAGAAGCGCTGAGAAGAAGGGAGGGACGGGGAAGAGGAGGATGGAAAAGGCAGCGCGGAACGGGATGAGGGAGCGATGGAATCGTAGGCTCGTTTAGTTGGGCAGCAGGAAACGCGATGAGGGAGGGATAGAATCAGACTTGTTGAGTTTGGGAAGTACCTCCGAGATCATCAAGTCCAACTCTTAAACCAGCATAGCCAAGTCCATCACTAAACCCTGTCCCCAAGTGCCACATGCGGTGCCACGCTCGAGGGAGCGAGGCAGGGCGGATGCGACTGGGGAGGAAGGTGGGAGGGGGAAGGAGAGGGGGTGAAGCTGCAGTGGAAGCTGGGGGTTGCCAGAGGGGCTTTGGAGAGAGGGTTTAACCAGGGCTGAGGGGACAGAGGGGAGAGGAAAGGCACTGGCAGCAGGACACGGCAAGGGGTCCCTCAGCACACAGAGGGAGGAGGGAGGTGTGAGCAGTGCCAAAGCTGGACCCTCTGATCACCCCCAACCAAACCCTGCTCCCCCTGCAGCTGCCTGAGCCAGAGCCTCTGGCCTCAAGGAACAGATCCCTGGATCCTGGTTACAGGACAGCAACTCTGATGAGCAGGAACAGCAGCTTTTACCCAAAATCAGCTGCCCGGCAGTGACTGGGAAGATCATGGGTGGATACATGTAGGAGAAGAGAGGAGTGGTAAGGATTTTCTGGCCAAGTGAAGCAGCATTAAGAGTAGTAAAAGTGAAAGAAACTTCTGAAAAACTGAAAAAAACCCCCTCAAATTACTGAGGTAAAACAAGACAAACAGGGGAGGCTGGCATTGCTTTACTGCCTCAGTGATGTGTTGGGAAGTGTCTGCTGCCACTCTGGAAAAAGAGTGTGGAGCTGTAACAAATACTGAGGTGAAAGCACCTCAGGGTGGAGAAAGGTGCTGGGAAAAGAGGAGATCATTAAGGGAAAAAGCTGAGGGAAAAAGCTGCTCAAGGAAAAGCTCATGCTCGAGGAAATTATCAACTGACAGGTTCGAAATGTGCAAAGATCCTGGATATGCAGGAAATGATGGAGTGTATCACAGGGAAGAGCTGGGTGAGGAAGAGGAGAGAAGGAGCTGAGGAGGGGGAGTAGAGGTTGGAGACTGGAGAAAGATTACAAACAAAGGGAGATGGAGAGGACTGAAGACTAAGAAAGGCAGAAAAAGATGGACCTGGAGAACAGAGCCCGTGAAACCCTAGAGCAGCACAGAAAGATGTGTGAGGCAGAAGAAAAAGGAAGACAAATCCTCAAATATTAACCTCTCAACAGGCTGAAGAGTGGCTGCTCAAAGGGAAGCAGGTTCTCATGAGGACTCAAAGAGATTATGGGGAGGGCACATCTTCCACCCCAGAAAGGCAGCTCAGCCACTGTGCCAATACATCTCTGCAGGACATCTCTAACTTACAAGAGCAACAACATCTTTTCAGTGATGATTAGTGGATCCCTGGTGGGGGGTACTGAGACCTGAAGAAACTCCTATCATGGAGCTGTGACGTCCAAAAATGGCATTTCTTGCCTCAAACAGATAAAAAAATACTCTCATGAGGTAGTTAGGCTTGTACAGAGAGAAGATATGTGAACCTACTGCTTGTTCCTATGAAAGAGGAGTTAATTTAATGGTTGGACTCAATGATCTTGGAGGTCTTTCCCAATCTTAGTGATTTATGATTCATAGACTGCAGCACAGTGCTCTCTGCGCTGATGACACAACAGGTGATGATGTGTGTTTTGGGGCTGAATAGCATGTTTGAGGGGATTTTTATTTTACCTTGTTTTATATAATGTATACTATTATATATTAAAATATTTTTTATATACTCTTCCATTCTATTCTTGCTTCACTCACAATTCATGAATGAATGTCCTCTGTCCTCCCTTCTTCCTTCAGAACCAAAATAGCAACAATCTTAAAGAGGAAGAGCCAGCAGCATCTCAGTGCCACAGATTTAGTAGCACATCCAGGGAAAAGAGAGAAAAGCCACAAAATTTCACTTAATGTCCCATCCACATGTCCTAAATAATTTCTTGTATTTCTTTTGAAGTCCATTAGAGTTAATTGTGTAAATTTTCAACTCTCTTGCTTTTTTTACAGAGGGAGGGAACACTGTTAAAACCTTGTTGAAGCACCAGGATGACCCATCTGTTTTATGTGTCTTTACAAATACAGAAATTACTCATAATACTAGAAAATCCTCAATCCTGTGCTAATGAAATCAGCTCAGTCTGAACTCAGCTTATAGGAAAAAAAAAAAAAAAAACAGAGAAATATTTACAAAGGAAATAAATCAGATTACTAAAAAGGTAGGAAGAAGTACAGGAGAAGGAAAGCCACCTTTAAAATTTCTTCCATGCCACAAGCAGGACTGAGATGGTTCTCCCGNAAAAAAAAGAATCCTTTCCCCCACTTTTCAAGCATTTATATACTATTTAGGTTCTTTTAAAATTGCCAAAAAAAACAAGACACAGAAATGTAACCCAGGAGCACACAATGAAAGCAGCAGCTCCAAATCCCAGAGCAAGAGGGGAACACCCTTGGCACAGGAGACACTTGTAATGCAAACACTAATCATGAAGCAGCCACGTTAATTGGAACCCTATAGGCAGGCTGATCAGAGAGAGGAGAACTGATTAAACCCGTGCTGCCTTGCCAAAATCTTCCTCTCTGCAAGAAGCAGTCAGGTAATGCTGGCGTACTGAATGTCTGAAAAAGTTCGGGCAAGTCAGCTGAAACCTAATAAATGTGCATGTCAGGTGGGAGCAAGCACCAGCAGTAAAATAAATACCATGGGAGATCAGTTGGTGTCATCTTTCTCCTCACTTCTCTCCAAAGAAATACCTTTTTCCCCACAAAGCGATCACTGCATTCTTAAAGGGATTACAGACGGCAGTGCTGGTTGCAAAGATCCGTTTGTTCTCCCAAAGATGCTGATAAAGCCTTTCTTTCAGCCCATATCCCTACACATTTGTCACTGCCTTTTTAAGGAAACAAAAAAAAACCGGGAAATATGCAGTTCTTGAAACCCTGAGTTTGGAGAAAAGTTTTAGTTTAAAACAAGTTCTGTCCTTTTTTTCTTAAACAAACAAACAAAAAAGGTTTAGAAGTGCTTTTTTTCCTTGCAAAACTCTATTTGGCAAAAAAGAAAAAGCAGTCTTTTCCTTCACAATTTGAAAGGTTTCTCCATGGCCTCCCACCTCGCTGGCACTCAGTGAAGTGCTTTTGCTTTCCACAGACCTCGACTTTTCAGAAACCCTTTCACTGCCTGGGATAAGTGCTGTGAGAAGCTCCTTTAGCACGAGGTGCCACGAGGCTGCCGCACGCAAAACTCAGTTTAGCCAACGCTTCCCTCTACTGGGGAAGAAAAATACTGCCATTTGTTTTAATTCCCTTTGCAACAAAGGGAGAGACCAGGATAACAAGGGGTTTTCCTGCACAAAGATGAGAGATTTGCGGGCATGTGGGATGGAGAAAGGGCAATCACCAATACATTGCTCTCTTATTAACCGGGCAAAAGGGGTTTGGCCATCTCATATTGACCCCCTACAATGAGGATCCCCATAAATTCCCTTCCCTGGTGGCTTCACAGCCCCACTGAGAGGGAATAAACAAACCAGCAGGGCTGGGACCCCCCTCACAACCACACCTTTTTTTTTTTTTTTTTGGTGGAAAAAACAAGGTCAACCCACTATGCCAAGCACCCTGTGTGTGAACCACATCAGGGATGATGCTAAAACTTCATTGTATAACACTGTGGGATCTGGGCTTATTCTTCTCTCTGTAATGAGAGCCCTGATTCCTCCTCATCCCCCCACTTCACTTCCAATAAGCAGAGACCCTGACACAAACCCAGCTGCTGTGTCAGGATACATCTGTATCAGTCTTCAGCTTCTGTCTTTTAATTAAGTGTATCATCCTCGTGGAGCATCTCTCAGCAGGCATCCACGGGGAAATCCTGTAACGCCT
The DNA here is from genome assembly GCA_013397845.1 of Melanocharis versteri. Classification (NCBI taxonomy): domain Eukaryota; kingdom Metazoa; phylum Chordata; class Aves; order Passeriformes; family Melanocharitidae; genus Melanocharis; species Melanocharis versteri. Next base: position 746,556 of record VZTG01007358.1, on the reverse strand, counting down.
GGATAAATTGCTACATTTGTTCAATCAGACTCAAAGATATAACCCTACAGTGAGCTAATCTAATTTAATGGGGGGAAAAAAAATATTACAGGCAGGCAGTGCCTCTGTCAACGACTGTGTCCAAGTGTGAAGAAAGCATTCAGTGCTCTGATGGACATAACAGCTCACATCATTAAAGTAAAATTAATTTTCATCTCCCTGAAATGGCTCACCTCTCAATCCCTCCAAAATTAGGCCACTTTATGTCTAACCAGAAGAGACCTGCATTTTAATTTAGAGGGGAAAGAAGGCTGTGCTGGGTTGGGCTGAATTATGACCCATTACCATGCTTTTGCCACCTGTGGTCAACACAGATATTTGGTGATTAGGCAGTTCAGAGAGCAGAGGAACAGAGCTTCACTAGGAGGGGAAAAGCATTTACATGGGGTTTAGTGATTAGCGGGCTCAGAAAGGCAGAGCTTGAGTTTCCAGAAAAGCTTTCTGTGCTTTTTGGAGGAAGAAGATATCCAAGCACCCTCTTTCCCTACGTCAGGCAAAGCATCCTAAAAGGGGCTGGGCACACTCTGAGCCTTTGCAACATGTAAAGCCAAAATGTATTCCCTCATTTTTGTGCCAAAAGCACAAATTCAAGACATAAAAATCTTTTTACCCCTGCCACCTCTCTAACAGAACATCAGAACTGAAAACATCTCTGACAGAGTCAGAATAAGCTGGTTGGTTGGTTTCAAACACTACCTGCAACCTGCAGCTAGAAACAAGCCTTGAGAAGCATCTTTGAGACACAGCTAACAAGAAAATCCCCACGAGGACTGCAGGGAAATTCCAAGTGATGATTTCCTGCATTTAGTACCCTGATCCCTCTCTTTTCCACTGCAGTCCATCGTGCCCTCCCTGCTCCATTTTAACACTAATTAAATGCAAACTCCCTTCCACTACATTTACTTAATATTTTACATGAGTCATGAACCATTTCTTTTTTATTAATTTGAATCTCCTTATTAATTGCAATGCCTATTAGTTTGTATTCAAACTCTGCCATTTCAGCTTCTGGGAAGTGCTTGGGGTAGAAAGATTGAAGCAATAATGACCACAATGTTTTTCAACACAGAAACAATCCCAGGGACTTCCTTGGGACTGCTCTAGGCCTGTTGATGCCCACATAGGTCAGATCTTGGGCAAATTGTGGTCACAAGTGGTTAAGTGACTCAGAATTTCTGATAAAAGCCTGACCAATCTGAGGCAAATTAAACTGAGCTCTTCTCCTGTTCCTTTTCTTGTAGGGTTTCCTGTAAGGGCACTGAAGGACATAGATGATATAGAAACCTTTCTCTGGTGCTCCTCATTGATCCTTTCATCCTTCTATTGAGTTTCAAATCCAGGGTTTGTAGTCAGCTCTGACTATCCGTTATTTTATTTGCAAAAGTGCCCACGGATCATAAAGATGTGACAATATTTTCTTCTGAGAAGAGGCCAGCGTGAGCACAGCCGGGGAGATAATAATGCTGGGTTAAGAGTTGGACTCCATGATCTTAGAGGTCTTTTCCAATAAAAATGGTTCTGTGACTCTAAGACTGAATTCAGGGATTATCATTATTACTTTTGCAGCATCTTCAAGCTGATCAGCCTAAGGAGTCCCAGGTGGACATGGGGCCTGCCCTCAAGCTCTTTCAGCTCTAAAACTCTTAGCCTGATAACTGCAAAGAATCCTTTAGGCTGGAAAAGACCTCCAGGATCATCAAGCCCAGCCATTAACCTGATACTGCCAGGTCCACCACTAAGCCATGTCCCTACATGCTATATCCACATATTTTTTTAACCCTTCCAAAGGATGATGACTTCACCACTTCTCTGGGCAATCTGTTCCAAGGTCTGAATGCCCCTTCTGTGAAGAAATTTCCCCTAATATCCAATTTAAACCTGCCCTGGTGCAACTTGAGGCCATTTCCTCTTATCCTGCTGCTTGTTACCAGGGAGAGGAGACCAACCCCCACCTGTCTACAATCTCCTTTAAGGCAGAGCACTGGCAACAGGTCAGGGAGGGGATCCTGTCCCCCTACCCAGCCCCAGTGAGGCACATCTGGCCTGATGTGTCCAGTTGTGGGTTCCTCAAGACACAGAGCTCGTGGAGAAGGCCCAGCAGAGGGCACAAAGTTGATTGAGGGACTGAAACATCTCTCTCACAAGGTTGAGGGACCTGGGCCTGTCCAGCCATGAGAAAAGAATTTCATCCACATCTATCAGTATCCAAAGGGAGGTGTCAAGGATGGACCAGGCTCTTCCTGGCAGCGCCAAGAGACCCAGTCTTGAGCAGAGCTGCACCCTCCACCTTTGAGTGAAGGCTACACAATAAAAAATAATTACCTAATTATGCAGGTCATGGTTTAACCCCAGACAATAATTAAGCACCACACAGCTGCTTGCTCACTCCCCTACCAGTGGCATCGGGGAGAGAATTGGAAGAACAAAAGTGAGAAAGTTCACGGGTTGAGATAAAGACAGTTTCATAGATAAAGAGCCACACACAAACACAAATCAAAGCAAGGAATTCATTCAACACTCCCCATGGGCTGGCAGGAGTTCAGTCATCCCCAGGAAAGTTCCACCACACATAACAGTGACTTGGGAAGACAAACACCATCCTGCTCACTATCCCCCCCATTATTCTTTATTCCCCCCCACTTTATACACTGAGCATGATGTCATATGGTCTGGAATCCCTTGGTCAGTTAGGGTCAACTGTCCTGGCTGTGCCATCTTTCCATTTTCCATGCACTCCCACTCCCCTCAGCAGCAAGGCACTGTGAGAAGCGGAAAAGGCTTTGGCTCTGTGCCAGCCCTGCTCAGCAATAACAAAAACACCTCCATGTTACAAAACCCGTGTCCTGCACAAATCCAAATAGCCCCGTGCTAGTTACCATGAAGAAAATCTACCCCAGGCAAACCCAGCACAGTCCACCCCTTGTTCCATATCATTTGCAACATGGTCAGGTAATAAAATATCTAACACAACTTCATTAACCATGACCTCCCTTCCCATCGTTCCAAACCATAAACAGATGAGGTGTCTGAGTGACCAGAGGCCAAGAACTTCCAATCCTTCACACAAAGGGCACAAAACCTGGTCTGAATGCATGGGAGAGGGGTGTGTAGGGAGCCAAGCAGAGCGCCCATTGTCTCACTGGAGCCATCTGCTGTGAAGGGGCTTCAGTCCCAGCAGTAAAAGCCTCTGGTGGTGGGAACGTGATGGCCTGAGAGTCTCATCAATGGCCAGAGTAATTTTCTTAACGAGGTCCACACCACAAGGTCCTTTGTGTTTATTTAGTCCACAACTTTGGGCTCACCAGCCAGGATGGCCACTCAGAAGAGGAGGAACAGTGAGTTGCATTGAGGTACTGGGCACCAAACCCATCTCAGGTCAGGTCGCTCTGCTCTTGCACTGCTTCTTTTAATGCTCTTCCTCCACTGGACCACGTGGCTCCTGGTACAGTGATTCCTGTAACATGCAACTCAAGTGATGGCTTGCAGCATTTAAAGGTACATCCATTACAATCTCCACCCCTGGTTCTCTGGGGCCAGGTCACAGGGTTCAGCACTGCAATGAACTCCTCCCCTCGTCCCCAGCCTGGCTGCCACAAGGTGTTCCTGCTGTGGTGCACATCCTGGTTCTCCATGGCTGCAGGGAACAGCTCCTCACCATCTTCTTCACCACAGGTTTCAGGGGCATCTCTGCTTCCCCTGCTCCAGAGCGGCGTTCCACCCACGGGAAACGGTTCTCCACAAACTCCTCCCACACAGGGCCTTCCCACGGGCTGCAGCTCTTCACAAATGTGATGGTCCTCACAGGATCACAGCCTCCTTCAGGCATTAACCTGCTCCAGCAAGAGCTCCTCCATCATGGGCTCATCCACAGCTCACAGTCCCTTTGACTGGACTGGGGTCCAGCCTGTCCAGTTCAGCAGCACAGACACATCAGTGATACCCCAGCCATCTAACATCACCAGGGCTGTTATCAAAACGTGCCCAGGCACAGCAAAGTACCTTGATCAGCACTACACAGAGCAGCATTTGCAAAAAGGAGCCACTAATGAGGCTCTGATACGCAGCCAGGCAAGTGAGCCCCATGGCAAGCACAGGAGCCTGCCAATTAATAGCTAAATGGCAATAACAGCTATTAAATCGATCTAGCACATTTCAATCAAATCTCTCACTGCCTCTAACCCTTCGAGCTGCACATTGAGCATGATAAAAAGTCTGTTGTGGTTTAATCCCAGGCAGCCACTCAGTCATTCACCCACCAGCAGGATCAGGAAGATAATCAGAAGAGAAAAAGTGAGAAAACTCATGGGTGGAGAGAAAGACAGTTTAAAAGGTAAAGCAAAAGCCACACACATAAACAAAGCAAAACAAGGAATTCATTCAACACTTTCACAGGCAGACAGGTGTTCAGCCATCTCCAGGAGAGCAGAGCCCCATCACACATAATGGTGACTTGGGAAGACAAATGCCATCACCTCAAACACCCCCCCCATTATTTATTTTTTTTTTACTGAGCATAATATCATGTGGTGTAGAATCTCTCTTTGGTCAGATGGGGTCAGCTGTCCCAGCTGTATCTCCTCCCCACCTTCTCGTGCATCTCCAGACCCCTCACTAGTGTGGCAGCACAGGAAGCAGAGGAAGGCCTTGATGCTGTGCAAGTGCTGCTCGGCAATATCCAAAACATCTCTACATTGTCAGCGCTGTGTTCAGCACAGATCTAAAACTTAGCCCCATACTAGTTACTGCGAAGATAATTGACTCTCCCCAGGGAAAAACCAGCACAATTCACCAGCTTCATCTCCTGCCTGAAAGATGAAGAGTCAAGCATTAACTATCACATCCTTGGGCTTTCTTCTCTCTTTGCTCTGTTTGCCAGCAGGAGCCTGCAAACTTCTCACCCTCTCCTGCTTACTCCCACTCCTATTTTTTTTATTTCCAGCATATCCCAGCACCAATTCCCCCTCATCTTTATTTGTGCAGAAAGTAGTTTTAAACCAGGCTAGATCTGGCAGCTAATGCAGCAGGCCCAGTTACCTCCTGAGAAAAATTACATTGAAGTCACTGGGTTGTCCAAGCATCCAAAAATTCAACCTGTTAAAAATGGAGGAATCTTTCAAATATTTCTGTTTTACCTCTTTGGAGGAGATTTTACACAAGCCTGTAACTGCTCAAGGCCATCAGCTTTTCATATTTCCTCCTTGATGCAATATCCTACCTCTGACAAACAGAGCCCTTAAGAACCAGATGCCCTTGACTGGAAATGTCCCATTACAGCACATCAATGCACGCACTGAGCTACCATATTTAGCTTTTCCAAGCTGATCCCTCTGAGTGCAGGGTCAGACCCCGACTGGATATTGAATATTCTCCTCAGCAAAGTCCAATTTTTTTTTTCTCCTCTGCAATATTCGAGTGCTCTCTCAGAAAGAGTTTATTTTATTTACACTTTCATTTATTTTCAAGCATTGATTTGGGAGTGGCTGTAAATGGGACAGGACTGGGGCTTCCATCAGATTTTTGGAGGGAGTTGCTCTACTCAACACAAGCATAGCCATCCACAGAAAATAACACAAAATCCTGACACTTGACTCAGGTCTCCAGAAGAGTTGGGAGACTGCAACAGCCTCCTCTTTTCAGGACATTGTGGAGTCCAACAGCAAGAATGGAAGCTCTAAAAACACTTCCCATCACCTGTTGCTTCTCATATATTGCTTTTTCTAACTGATTTTCACTCCTTAGCCCTTTCTGTACTCATGTTAATATAGGAAAAAAAAAAGGCAAAACAAAAGCCCATTTCCACAGATTGTTTAAAGTAAAAGAAAAGTTGAAAAGCAAACATGGCTAAGACACAAGCAGGAACTTCTGGATGCAGTGACAATTGGTCCCGTTTTCTCTTACACCTGGAGTAACTATTTTTGTACCAAATATGGAAACATTTAAGTTACTCACGTTGCCCCAAAAACAAACCACAGCTCCAATCCTTTCACACCTCAAACAGAATACTAAAACCAAAGAAAAGTGCAACAACAAAACCCAGGCCTTAAAACAGATAGGCAAACAAATGCAGTCACTCCTTCAGAAAAAAAAATAAAAATCAAGGATAAACTCTGCAAGTCCACATACATAGAAAGCCTGGCTGGAACAACAATCACAGCAAAAACTTCTCTAAAAAATAGAGCAAATATCCCTACAGCTGCACTACTACCTTGTTAGATATGGATACCACTGATGGTTTAGAGCACAGGTACCAACAAACCCTAGTCCTTACTCCAAGCAACAACAACCAAACAAAACACACCAAACCTTCCCCCCAAAACCAACCAAAGAAAAAAAACAAGACAAAAAATCAAGCCCAACTAGCCCAAAAATAAAATAGCAAAAAAACCCACAAAAAAACCCAAAAAATCCCACTAACTCACCCAAAACACCAACCAAAAAAAAAAAAACCCAAAAAAACCCCAAAAAACCCAAACCCATGTTCCTCCCCAAGAAACCCAACCACCATCCAAATCACTCACTTCTCTCCTGCCTTATAAATAGTTTGTTTCCTGATTGCTTATCCCATTCAGCTGTCACCTGATGGGGGTGTGGTTAACACGTTAACCCTTTCCTTGTCACATCCAATTAAGCTCCTCGCTGTTGGTTCCTGCTCTTCAGCTCCATCCAAGGAGGTGAATATTGGCTGCATACCATCCTGGCTGTAACGACCATGCCAAGCTCAGCTGCGTTATTGGTTTGTCAGATAGAGGAAGGTGTTGGCGAGAGACAAAAGGTTGCTTGATTGGTGATAAAATGCCTGTGTGAGAGGCTTGAAGAGCTCTTTCCACTCAAAATAACAAATACAGAGGTGATAGTGAGTAATATTTTCATTGAAGGTACTAAATCAATTTTTAATGTAGCATTAAAGGTGTATCAAGAACCAGGGACTGGGCAGTGAAGTCAAGCTACTTTAAATGAAGAAGTAAGCTTGTAATTTTAATCATGAGGCTGATTAACTGGGAAAGAAATTACCAGGTGGCGAACATTCTCCTTGATGTCCTCAGGTCAAGAGCTGTAACCCCAGCAGAAAAATTACTTCAGTCAAATAAATCCAAACCCACTTTTAAGATATTTGGCACCAATGTCCCCATCTGCCCTCCAGTAGAGCACTTCTTGCTCTGCTCCATTATGTTCTCTCAAGATACCAGAGGATAAGATCTGCTGCATTCTTCTTTCTTAGTATATAGATTTCCAACCTATTTTATTCAATTTTCCACTCTCTTTCAAATCTTTTATTATTTCCCCTCCAAAATGTGTCCCATAGCCCTGAAATATACTTAATTCAGATCAGCAAGCCTCTGCTTGAGCTTCTTGTTACCTCCTTTTCTAATACAAGTATTCTATTTAGGTTGGATTTTGTGGATTTTGTTCTCTTCTGCAACCTTGCCTGATTTGACAGGCTCTCACAAAATCCTTTATGAGAGATCTGCAGGTTCATGTGCCAGTTCTCGACAGGATTTTTGAAAAAGGGTTATTCTGGGCCCTGGCTCCATTGCTTTAATTCCCTTCTGTGCCCATCCATGGATCAACTCACACTTCCATTCAAATGTTTGCCAAGGAAAATATGATCCCATATTGACAATAGTCTTCACCAAAAATTAAGGAGATGATTTACCTGATATTTATGATATATATAGATAGATAAACTTTACAGCTATCCAAAACCTCATCCCTGCCTCATTTTAAACCAAACTCACATCTTCTTTACTTTTTCTTCTTATTTCTTATATAGCCAATGATTTATTTATTACTGTTTCAACTTCCTACTCATGGTCTAATTCTCTTTTACACTGGAAATTCTCACTCATTTTGTTTTCTGACCTTTAAACTGCATCTTTCTTTTAGCACAACTCTCCTCCCCCTCCAAGCTGTCTGCTTGCTGCTAATACTTTTTCAGGCAGTTATTTATCTGTTCAGGTTTCACTCCCTATACTTGAGGCAGAGGCCCCACTTTTTTTTTTCCTCACATTGAAAATGTCATTTTGATCAAAAACCACTAGGAGGAAGCATTCAACAAGTTTCCCTGTCGAGATGTAGATCCCAGTCTTAATTTTATTAAATTCAAATAGTTTTGAGAGGAAATAAGGAGCCTGTTGGGTCACAGTTCCCCTTGAAAGTGTTGTAGCACAATAACCCCTTGAAAACACGTGTAACTATTTACCTTCCAGTCAAACTGGCTTCTCTGCCCCTGCTAAAAACAGTTTTGTGACTCCATCCTCTGAAGAACAAAAGCCACCTCTAATCTACAAGTTAATTTTCCCCTGACTATTCTATTTGTCTTTTAAGCATTTTTCTCCCTTCCTCATGTTTTCCCACCTGCTTTATTTGTCGAGAGTTACGACGCATCCTCTCAGCTGTTATTTCTAGGCTGAACAAACTAAACTTGAATCTCTCTTCATATCACACATTATTATTCATCCTAGCATTGCTTCCCAGCACTCGCTCCAGTTTTAATTCACAACTGTTGAATTAAAGGGTGTCTGGTGAATGGGAGGAAAAAATGTCGTCTTTCTTTCAAGCACAATTGGAGTTTCATGCCATGCAGCTCTATCAATCTGCCCAAGAGCTGAGAAACACTGAACTAAATTATTCATGTGGTTCAATTAATGATAGTTTCAATGGTAAAGTCAGTTTAGCTTATGCTACAGGTCCTGAAGAAAATATTGCTGAAGAAAACAGCTTTTTATTCGTTATTTCCTTTTTTTTTTCTGCCCCCTTTAACTCTTTTGACTGGTTTGCAAATATTCAAGAATTTTCCACTACTTTGATTTCCTATGAAAAATGTGTGTGCTTTAGGTGCTAAATGAAGCCCACTAGAAAGAGGTGCAGATGTTCTGGAATTCTTGTGTTGTTCATTGGTGTGTTTATTGTTCCACGTCGCTATCAAAGGAACAAACTGATACATCATGTTGTTGAGCTCGTGTTTCTCGTGGGCTGTCATGAAAAGCTCTCAGGCCTCAATTTTTTGTTGTCTCTGTTAATAACCTCTTTAAAAATTCAATCATTTGGAGTAAAATTTTAAGTGATATATAGTTTATGGAAGATGTAACTGTTGAAGAGACCAGGCTGTTAATGCAGCCTGGATTGAATAATGACTAAAATCATGTGAAATATTGTTCTGAATGACCAAAAAGGAGAGCAATCCATCTGGAAACAAGGCTATATGTCACACAGCCACCACAGGAAAGCATGATGTTTGTAAGGACATCAGTAGGATCCAAAATTAAGAGACTCAGAGGAAAACCAGAAGGTTTTGCAGGATTATTTATTTCTGAGGGCACATTTTCTAACTGCTGCGCTTATATTCAGAATTTTATCTCCCAAACGGTTGGGACCTTCTTGTGGCTTGGAAGATTTTCTTGCGGGCTTTAATTACATAAGGAGGGTTTACAAGAACGATGGAGAGCGACTTTTTATCAGGGTTTTAGACTAAAAGAGTGTAGGTTCAGCTTGGACATAAGATATTTTTGCTATAAGGATGGTGATGCCCTGGCACAGGGTGCCCAGAGAAGCTGTGGCTGCCCCTGGATTCCTGGAAGTGTCCAAGGCCAGGTTGGATGGGGCTTGGAGCAACCTGGGATAGTGGAAGGTGTCCCTGCCCATGGCAGGGAGGCGGAACCAGATGATCTTCAAGGTCCCTTCCAACCCAACTCGTTTTTTGATTCTGTGATTAAAGAACAAGTCAAGGGAACTGTCTCCCCTAAAACAGTATCACCTTTAGTCAGAGTTTCTGCAGAAGGTGAAGTTCACCCTAGAGAGCACTCATCATCGCTTGCACCAATAAACAAATCTCTTAGGGTACCAGATGAGCTTTGGCATCTGATCTCCTGCATTGGTGGATCTCTTGCTCAATTTCAGGGCGGCCTTCAGAAGGACATCAGCGAGGATGATGTTCATCACCACAACCAAAGACATCCCTAATGGGTCCCATGTGGAGCTCCCCAGCCTGGGCTTCTGGTGCCTAAGGGAGTGATATTACCAATTTCCAGCCAGTGGAAATGTTTATTTGTGTTTCTCTTCTCAACCAAGAGAAGAGAAATTGTTAAGAATGAATCTGAACACAAAACTCAATCATTAGGTGAAGTTTGAGGAGAGTACGCAATAAACACAAATTTTTATGGGGTGACTGATGGTACAGCTGCCTTCACGTCACTGCCAGAGGAAACCAGGTTAAAAAAAATAATCCTCACAGGCAAAACATAAAGCAAGGTTTTGCTCTGCTCAGTATGACTTCTGTAATACTAAGAGTTGTATTTATTATTTCATTAAACTTCAGTAACACAACTATGATAACATACATGCCACGGTTTATTCTGTAAATCGATCACAGGGGAAGAATTCCACTACACTGTGGAATATCTGTGGATCATGCAGGGTCTATGTTTGTGGCACATCTGTCCCCAAACATGAAAAAAAAAAAGATTTAAAAAATCAACAGCCATTTGCTTAACAGGTTTATAATGATGGTATCAATTAGGAACGGAATCAATTTTAGCTCCTTTGCATTCCTCAATTTATACTCATATTGACATTCATTTTCTGTTCTCCAGTAGATCCATTGGTGCTTGGACTTTCCTCTGTTTCCTGTACAGGGGAATATCAGCTGAGGTTGCCTATCACTGCTGTGAACGTGTCACAGCACCCAGGTTCTGTGGGACCTGCTTTGCAGTGAGATGCCCTTGACCAAACAGATCCAAGAAACCTTTCTCTGAACAAGTAAATATTGAAGAAAGCTGAACACAGCAGAGCCAAAGGCCACGATTCTCCAGCTGCCATAATTAACTGATCACCATCAACAGACCTGGTTTCGTAGGGAGGCTGCCTCAGCTGACATGTATTTACAATATCATCTTCTGTGAAAATTTAAAAATATTCCTAACAGCTTTGTCACCGATTAACTACTCAATTGGAGTCTGGAGATTGTTGATTGCCTGTTATTTCTCCGTTCTCAACCACGAGATTGCCACTACTGTCTCTTGTGACACTGTCATACGACGGAGGGATGGACACCGAGAACGAAGTTTCAGACCTGTTAGGACTCCCGCCAAAATTTGCATGCAGCATAGACGCAATGAGTCCTTCGTTTTCTGGAGCAGCATCCCCCAGAGTGCCAGAGCTGCAAGTTCTGCGCCGGTACAGGCAGGAAGCCTGTCTGAGGCAGCGCTGGAGCAGGTGACTCCTGTAGGCACGCTGGATCACCACGGCCGACGCTTCCTCTTGCCTGCGGCTGAGCGTCGTCCATATCGGCTCGTAGGATTGTTTTAACGGATTGGCAGCCATGAATTTCTCCTCCATTTGTACTTTCAGAGTATCCTGCTCCCCAGAATCTCCCAACACCCTCTTGGTGAAAGCAAACAAGATATCCAAGCAGTGGATCTTGTCCCCACTGACCACAGGCAGGTCCATTGCTGCGAGTTCAACTTTGTTTGGTTTCGGTATGCGCAAAGGGTTAGACAGAGCATCTGCAAAGTCTGAAAGCGCAGAGAAAGTTATAAACTGAGTTGCCTCAGGATCAAACTTCTCCCAGATTTCATAAAAGGTGTCAAAATCATCTTCCCCTAAAGGCTCTGTACTTTCCTCAGTGGCAGCATTGAAGTTCTCCAGAATAACGGCTATGTACATATTTACAACTATGAGAAATGATATAATGATGTAACTTACAAAATAAATAATACCTATGGCAGGTTTACCACATTCACCTATGATACCATTTATGTTTGGATCGCAGAATGGTGGCCCAGTGTTTAAAATAGGACTGAGAAGACCATCCCAGCCAGCTGACGTGGTGATTTGGAAGAGACAGAGCATGCTGTTAGCAAAGGTTTGGAAGTTGAACATATCGTCAATGCCACCTTCCATCTTCACATAGGCAAAGGTAGACATGCCAAAAATGGCATAAATGAACATGACCAGAAACAGCAAGAGGCCAATGTTGAACAGAGCAGGTAGGGACATCATTAAGGCAAAAAGCAGAGTTCGAATTCCTTTGGCTCCCCGGATGAGTCTCAGGATCCGGCCAATCCGAGCCAAACGAATGACTCTGAAGAGTGTGGGTGGTAAGAAATGTTCAAAGGCTTTGCCGATGCTGGAAAGCAGTAAGGCTGAAAAGGAGAGGATAACAACTCGTTAGAATACCACATTTTTCCTTAGCTAGTAAGGAGGCTGGAATGATAATGTCTTCACAGCTCGAAAATATATGATGTGTGTTTGCTAAGCCCTACCAGAATAACTTTTAGCAGATGTTGAATTGAAATAATAGTTGTAGAAATCAGCAATTATGAACTACATTATTCAGCCATCAGAGGACAATCCCTGTTGCATTAAAAATGATGAGCAACTTTCTGTGCACAACTTAAAATATCTGTGTCAGTTGACACTTGGTAACTGATGGTTTTCTTTGACTCTGGTTGCATGAATATTTCAGCAGATTCCTGTTACCTTCTACATTTGACTTCAAATACTGACACTGCAAAGGTAAACTAAGAAAACGAGATGTAATGCAATGTCGTGGCTATCATTTAGATAACATAGGCAAGATATGTAGAAGCAAACACAGTGATGAACACAGAAGTTGTGCACACCACTCTACAATGGCTTTTGGTTCATTCAGGGACAGAGCTACACATGGATGTCGTTTTTTCTTTGTTTGAATGAAAAAAATGACATCTAGTAGCACTAGAAGAGGCCTGTCTTTTGTAAGTGTAGCTGTTTTGGATACATTTTTCTGTATTTACAATCCAGAAACTTAATTTCTCAAGATAGAGCCATAGTCTTACTGGAATCTTACTTACCCAAGACAAAAGTCATAGTAAAGGAATGAAATATCTTTCGTCCCCTAAATGCCTGTTCCTAGTTGGCAGCTCTAGCCCCAGGAATAGTTAAATTGGCAGTAAGCTCAAATTTTCAACAGACCTCTTTACCCCATTCTTCCATTGCAATCCCTTCAAATAAAAACTAATGCATTTGTGGTGATCTTTTCTATCACGTTACACAGTGTGAACCATTATTTTCAGTCAGCAATGCCTGAGTTTACAGAAACTGAATTCTACAGGCTATAATCTAACTCCAGTCTTCCTATTCTATACATATTCCAGTATTCCTATTCCTCTATATATTTCTGTGTCAAAAACACAGATGACAAAACCCAACAATTTGATCTGATTGAATATTTCTTAGTTGGCACTAAATCTGTGACAATGGAAATTATCATGTAATGTGATACTGCTATGATGGGTAATTCATTCCGTATTTCAGATGAGAAAAAAACCCCCTAAAGAACCATTATAAATATATACACACTTTTACTAAAATAATTGTTTTAAATCTCATTTAATATTATTTAATATAATCATGGAGGGGGGTTACTTATTTTTTCCTTAAGACTTTACAGTATTAAGACTTACACTTCAACGACTATTTGCAGTTAATACATTTTAACTACATTTTTTTTCTAAAAAGAATAATAATTCATATAGTAAAGAATTTGCCAGACAATTTTACTTACCAACAAGTGACATAATAACAACAATTAAATCAAATATGTTCCAGGCATTTGAAAAATAGTACTGCCTCAGAGCCAGCAATTTCAGCACACATTCTGCAGTAAAGATGGTAACGAAGAGTATATTGATTTTGCTGAGGATGTTTGTCTTCATTTCACTTTGCCCATAGGTTTCCACCATCATCGTGATCATGTTGAGGCAGATGAGACCCATGACGACAACATCAAACGTTTGGGATGTTACAATGTTGAAAAGGAAACATTGGTATCTGTTCTAGAGGGGAAAAAAATACTTCTGACACCAGTTATGAAAAGAAGGAGTTCTCATCCATACATTTCCAACATTTCTAATTTTAATGTCACAAAGTCACTGAGCTACAGTGAAGTTGGAGAAATTGGAGAAAGGCAGAGTATAAAAATGACGCTAAAAATCCCTTCCCATCCTCAAATTTTTATCAGTTCCAAGGTGAATATAAGCCCCAATAATATTTATGCAGAGAACTTAACAAATATTTAACCCATAAAATAATTCAACTTTTTGGTGTGGAACTGACTTTAGAGCACTGTGTGTCAATGTAAAGACAGTATGAATAATTTATATGCAATATATAAATATATGCACTTTTCTGTGAATTAAATTGCATTTTTGCAATGCATTTTCCCATTGAAGAATTCAGTTTACCAAGGGTTTTGGAATGGGTTTTTGAGGTTTCTTGGATCCCAACTTTTTCATTGCACTGTAGTATTTTTTCTGTTCTTCTGTCATAAAGATATCTTGCCCACCTAAGTATAAAAAGAAACGTCGCTGTTATTTGTTGAGAAGCAAAACTATTGTACTTAAAATGTCTAAAATCCTGGAAACTGACATTCCTTCCTTTTTTACACCTTGCTGCTACTGGCTTTTTTTCGTATCACGTAACTGTGTCCGCAAAATCAGTGGCACAAACCAGACATTGACAGAGTAGAAATCTTGGTGTGAAACTCAGCTCGCTCAAAAAGCATGCAAACAAAAAACATGGACAGGAACGAATCTTTCCCCGGCTTCCCATAGGCTGGGCTTGCTGAATATCCAAATCATTCATCAGAGCATCTGTAGCAGACCACTTTCTAAATAACAACTCTCCTGTCATGCTGAGTTCCTAAAAAGGAGTGAAATTTTAAGAGGCTTTGAAAAGTCTGGGGAAGATCGAAGTGTTCAGGTTACATGGGAAAAGAAAGGAGAAAGTTATTTCTTGTAAATTAATTACTAATGCTCTGGTAAATGCCAAGAGAAGTTTTAGATTCCTTGTTCTCTAAAGCACAACAAATAAACTTATCTTTTTCTTTTGTTGGTTGAAGTTGTCAATGATTACACCAACAAAGAGGTTCAGGGTGAAAAAAGATCCAAAGATGATGAAGTTCACGAAGTAGAGGTACATATACAGACTGTTCTCCATCTTCGGCTGATCCTCTTTCTGCAAGAAAGAGAAGCAACTTGAGAAATAACCAACAGCAACGTGGGCCCAATTCAGAATAATCTTCATATTGAAGTTCCTCTCAAAAATCGATTCCAGGAGGAATTAAGATTTACAGCCTTACTGCTAATTGTGACAAAAGTGGTATAGTTTAAAACAACCAGCAGTGCACAACAAGAAATTTTGTTTGAATATTTTCGACATGATTTTCACAGGCATTGCAGAAGCACCAGTTCAGTTCCTTCCAGTAAGAACAGGAGCTGTAAATTTCTCAGTACATGAAAAATCAACCAAACTATATAAAAGTCCAATTACATGCTCTTGCCATTAAAAAATCTTGGCCTAGATATTTGTTATTCTTTTTTCTCTTCTTAACAAAAAACTTCTGTGATGGTTATTATGAATAAAAATAGAAGAAGAAAAATAACTTTTCACATTGAAGACAAAGAAGAAAAACATTGAAAAACACACAAAACCATAACAATATATGAAAATACTACATTTTAAAAATATTTTATATTATTTATATTTCTTAATATTTTCATATATATTAGCAATATTATAATATTAAAATACTTTAAAAATTCTTTTATTCTTTTGAACTCATTATGAAATTAAGACATCCTCTACATTTCAAATTCTTTCCCTCCTAAGTCATTCCACTTTTTTCTGTTTAAGTGGGTGGATCTAGAGCTGAAACCCCCTCCCCATTGCAACAGAGGAGCTTTAGGATACTAGGAGTCATTTGCAGGTTAAATGTTTATATCATCTGACAAAAAATAATTACTGGAAGTATTTAGCACAGACAAACAGCAGACGTAGAAGTGCAAAACGAATAATGCATTTGCAGAAAGCTGTAGGATTCACAAAAAATATGGTTTGAATACAATGACTGACCTCTCGCGAATCTACTGCTGCATACATGATGTCCATCCAACCCTTAAATGTTGCCTGGAATGAGAGATTATGGAAAATGTGTTGAGCTTTGACCTTAAAAGTCTTCACATAATTTGCAATATCCGAATGACACTGACTGGAGCAAGAGCCTTTGCTCTGTTCACACGCACGAAGCACCGAGCCCTGGCTGCTGCTGTGTGTGTGGCATTCTCAGCCTCATTAGGATATGAAAGCTCTCAAGGCAGGGACTGAACACTTTATCCCAGGATTCTGACAGAGCAAACCTTCATCAGCATGGCACCAGAGGCCACGCAACCCTCATGGCTGAACAAATCCATATTTTGACAGAAAAGGTCACTCTTTGCCCCAGAATTCCTTCTGAGATTGACTCCAGCTCTCAGGATCACGAAACTGCTGGAGGCTGCAACAGCACTTGCCCATCAAATGTTACTTTATCACCTGGAAAATCACAGCAGGGTCTCATCTGCCCCCCTTTTCCCATTTGTGTGCACGAACAGCCAGCTATGAGGGGAGAGCAAGCTGTAGGATACTTCACTCCTTGCACCACCCTCAGAGACGAGTTAGGAATTGACAAAACGCCAAGCCCATCTCACAAGGTGCTGGCTACTGACGGCAAGCAGCACTTACCACCTGAAGAAGAGCCAGGTAGCCAGAGCCAACATTATCAAAATTGACCTTAACGTTGACCCAGAATAGTTTTCCCGTGTCGTTGTTCATTATACAGTCTGTTTTGTTCTCGACAGAGCTAGTAAATTCGTAATTTTCATCTGTCATATTGACACATTTCCCAAACTTCCCAGCAAAGAGGTTCACTCCCATGATGCTGAAGATGAGCCAGAAGATGAGGCAGACGAGCAGAACGTTCATGATGGAAGGGATGGCTCCCAGGAGGGCATTGACCACAACCTGGGATGAAAAGGGAAAGAAAAATGCACTTCAAAAAAAGGATAGGCCCAGGTAAGCAGTCACTTAGTCATCTCTGCAAACAAAAATCTGATGTTTTCCATGTAAATACCAGTCACAGCTGTCAGGGGGACCTTGAACAATATCTTTAGTATTTATTAGGCTTTCAAAGCAACAGTTGATATTTCTTGGTCTGCTGTGAGACCCTACTACTACTAAAATATAAGTCCACCCTTTTTTTTTTACTTTCCCTTGGTTTTGGAATAGGAGAGAGTCCATTTGTTTCTTTGTTTTAAACTTTATTAACATAAAATTTCTGAAGTATTCATCCATGAGCACAAGTACAAAGGACTATTTTTAAGACTGTCAAAAGTAGTCCCTAAAAGGACTAGTAATTATTCTCCACTAGTAATTTGCTTTATTTATTCTTAGTGGATTATGATTGTGATTGGAGTCTATAACCATGAGCCAGGTACTTTTTCTGTCTAGGTGCTGTACAACCACAGAAACTGTCCCTGTAGATTTTAAACATATGCTAAGACATAAGAGATTGGTTCAGAAAACTGGGTAAGGGAGTGGTGGGAACACTTCTTTGAGTTTCACAGTGAAAGCCGTGAACTCATCTGTGAGGTAGCAAAGAAAAACTTGATGGACCAGCATAAAAATTCAAAGGCTTCGCGAAGGTTTTTTGGAGACTGTGTCACACACATTCTTCATAGCAAGACAGAAAGTATGACATCACCTGTTTCAATATCAAAATTTACTCCAGACACAGAAATTTTTATACATTCTGCTAATTGATTTAATGACATTTCTCTCTGTCTTCACAGTGTCAAGATTGCAACCACAGAATTTTCAGACTCACTTCCAGAAAAAAAAATAGTAAATAAATGTGCTCTTTTGATGGGAAAAGAAAATCTAATATTCTACAGACAAACACTTTTGTTTTCTGAAAGAACTCTATTTGAAACAATAATTTGAGCAAAGTACTTTTTAAAAGGCTACAGTTTTTGTAAATCAATCCAGTAAAAACTTTCAAAATTGAAGTGACTTTCAAAATTGAAGTGACTTTCAAAATTGAAGTGAGTTAGCTTGCTATCAGATTTCCAAAATTGTAATTGTGCTCACAGTTCTTATTCTCTACTTTACTTTTACCTATCTCAGTAAAACAGGAACACAACAATGACTGAGCAGCAATGGAACAAAGTTCCACCTAGGCCAGTTTTAATTTCAACAGCACTTAGGGTCAATCACTCCAGGAAAGTCTACGAGGAACATCCAAGTACAGAAGAGCACAACCAAGGGTCCCTTTAAAAATTCATTTTATAGCTCCTAGACAGAACTCAGGGTGAACATGTGAACTTCATAAAGACTCAGCGATGAGTCACAAACCTGTTATGTGCTCATCAGTTCTGACAAGCTCTAGTTTGCAATCAGTCTTACCCTCATTCCCTCAAACCGTGACAATGCTCTCAAGGGTCTCAGAGCCCGGAGAGTCCTAAGAGATTTCATGGGGCCAAAATTACTGCCGAAGAGGTTTATCAAAGAGACCTGAGTGGAGAGACAAAAGGAAAGTATTAGCAATGTCCTGTCATCTGCTTGCTTTATTTCTGTTAAAAAAAACGCCAATCAATAAACAAAACCATACTTTCGGTGCCTGGAGTACAATATCCTGACACCATTGCTACAGGAGTTAAGGACACTGTCTGAAATTTACATCCAGAAAATAATCAGGGATTCTGCTGCTAATGCTGAGTAGAAACAGCAAAGGCAGAACTCACATCTACGATGAAGAAGTCCAGCCAGCACCAGGCATTGGTGAAATACTTCTTGAAGCCATAAGCCACCCATTTCAGGATCATCTCCAGAAAAAAGATGAAAGTGAACATTTTGTCAAGAAATCCCAATATCACTCGAATTTTTTCTCTCTTATGTATATGGATGTCTTCAAATGCCTGAAATCATAACAGATATAGGTAAATGGCAATATTCAGAAATTAACCTTGTACAATTAGAGTCAAGCAACACTGAGACCCCTTCATCATTCAATTTTTTTTAATACACATTTGAACACTATTTGTTTCTCAAATCTATGCCAGCTAATAAAAGTATAATTCTCCTTGTGCCTTCTCTTCTTTTTCTCTATATAACACAGTCCTGTGGATGCATCCTTCCTGCACAATGAAATCTTAGGAGGACAGTACATATTTTTAGAAATTTATATCATAAAGTTTATGTATTGAAGAGAACTAAGTATTTTTTTCCCCAAGTATTAAAAGTCACTTGTTTGTTTTAATGGTATAAAATGTCCTTAATATTTCACAATTGTGATGTAACCTCCTGAGAAAAATCCAGTATACAGCCAGAATAGAAACAGCTTCTGAGATTTATATATTCTTAGCTTAGCTCATGTTGTCTTATAATTTTTAATAATATCAATAATAGATTTGCAATAATTAAAATGGTGAATAAATGACTGCTATTTGAAGCCTCTTCTTTTCCTGCATTATGAGTTCAAAGACATTCACTGTTTGTTGCTAAAAACAACTTCTCTGGGTGCAAATTAAAGCCAAAAATCCTTCATGAATACATGAAACTGTACAACACCAACCAGGGCTCCACTGCTCAGAAGAATCATGAATATGATAAAGGATTCAAACCAAGAGTGTTCAACAATCTGATAGCAGGTTTTTCTCAGATTCCACCAGGTTTCTCCTCCAAACTTTACAGCACTACCCAGGCAACAAGGAAAGTACCGAGCACAACCTGCAAGTGAGAGACAGCAATGAGTGCATGGAAGGAATGCACATGAATGTGAAGGCATGGCCAGGAAACTTCTGGGCATAGGAAAAAGTCAATGGTCACAGTTACTGCATGGCTGTTGTTGGTTTTCTCTGTTTTACCAAGAGAAAAAAAAAAAGAGGGATACATCTAGTTTAATTTGTCTTGTAGTTCCTATTTAGATACACAGTAGGTGGATCCCTTTTGGGCAACTTTCCATTATTTCAAGATACTTCTGAAACACTAGACAGGCTCTCACTGAGCTGCTGTTGGGGCACACAAAATTTCAAGGCCATGGGAAGAGTCTTGATGTTACAAAATCCCTTCTCAGTTCCTGCACACTCTTTGGAAAGCAGCAATGAGATGCTGTAACCTCAGCATAGAAAGCCACCAAATTTGTCAGGACTGGTATTACGAAAGCCAACACTGTTACATATTAGGGTAGGAAGAAATCATAAAAGTACCGAACACATCCTAGAACAACTTGCAAAGCTAGATATTGTGTGATTATTTGAAAAGAGTTCTCAGATTACTGGATGATCCTTATTGTCCATTCCAACTCAAGTCATTCTATGATTCTCTGATCATCACCCTATAGAAATTCAATTAATCTTACCAGCTTCTTTTTCTTATTTCACTACTTTGTTTGAGATTGTTCATGAAATGTTAGTCAAGGAATACTTTTACTGCTGCAAAGTATTAATAAATCTGATGTGCCAAGTGACGTATCCAGGTGAGACCTTATCCCACACGCTTCTCTTAGGTTAAACCCCCAGAGTGACTTTGTTGCTGTCCAACAGAATGAAATTCATTTCACTGCACTGAAACAATCCCATTCTTCAGAATAGGGTCTCTGCCCAATTCCCAGTTGAAAGCAATTTACTTTAAGGGGAAAGGGGTTTATTTTTCAGGTGTCTCAGTCTCTATGTCGACAAGAAAGTGATTTGGACTATTTAACTCTTTTTCAGATAACTAAAATTAACTGAAAATAATCCAAACCTATAGGCTCAGCGTCACTAGAGAAACAAGTTGAGTTTTCATTCTTCTCACTTCTCAGCAGTGAAACCATGAGAGTCTTACCTTCTGGAAAACATTGTTCTGGAGTCTTGAAGTCTTCAGAAAATTCTGGAATCTGCTTTAAAACATCTTCAGGATTTGTCAGATCCACTGTGCTGACTTCAGAAGAGCTGAGACTATCCAACTACCAAGCACAGTAATATCAGTTATTGATTCTTACTAATTTGGGTCCAAATGAATAAAATTTTGCATGAACGAAATAAAATGAAAATTAAAGTTTGGTTGTGTACTAATATTACAAGTAATGTTGATAATGTAACAAAATTTGTGATTTTAAAAGATATAAGCTTAAAAGTACCAATGGGTGCATTCAAATAGAGGCCAAAGCTCTATAATTACAATATCTATTTACATGAACCAGATATAACTGCCTGATCAGCTGGGAAATTGAAGAGCTTTTAAATTGCATATTAGTGCATGTAGTTCTCAAAACAGGAGAAATTACTCGAGTTAAAACCATGAAATCATGGAAAGATGCATTCACACAGGAGATCCAGATAAATATATGCATTATCATGCCAGGAACTGAACACCCGTGACAGTATTTAGGAAGCAGAAATTGGAATCACACCCTGAATTCTTCAGTTACAAAGCTTTTTGCCATCCCATTAAAGCAAAGACAATGTGTTATGAGTCAGCAGTTTGTTAGCAATTACTCTATGCTTTTGTTCTTTCACGTTTCCATAATGCTGTTTTTTACTTCTTTGAATGCATTCTATATTCAAAGTTATTTTAAAAATACTGTAAACTAGTAACTACCATCTTTAATGACATAGAGAGAAACTTATTTCAAGCATTATGTTTCTTGAAACCAAGATACTTAGGACACAGGCAGACTTGATGGAATTTCCCACATGGAATTTCCCACATGGAAGCTTATCTCTCTAATTCCTGAGTTTGTTTTTTTTTCCCTCCTTTTTTGTGGAGTCAGAATTTAATAAACGGAAGGTATCAGAGAGTATTTTATAAATTATTCATAATTACTACAAAATTACATCATGGTTTTCCCATTTCTACACGCTCTCTTTCCTATACTTATATTTTTCTTTAAAAGAAATACCTAGAAACCCTTTGATTTTGCTCACAGAAATCCAGCCCCGGTTTTGGCTCTGGTCCAGCCAGACCAGGTACTGCAAGTTCGGAGCTACTTCTGGCACTAAAAGTCCACTCTAGTAAATCGCTGAACAGGAATATGCCTGTGTTTGACCAGTGTTGGAAAGTCAACATCACTGAAAAAAAAATTGTTATCTCTTTTTCTTCTGGTGATGACAATTCAGTCTTCCTGTCCTTTCCTAGATAAAGCACACTGAATTCTTCAGAGGAAAATCCTGATACTTTACTCCAGCTGCCTGAATTTTTTGCTCTGTCTCCTCTTTGCCTCAGGTGATTTTCATCCTGAAATTAATCTGTGGATTAGAAGGGCTTTCTTTTGCCTTTTCAGGGAGCGTACAAGTCAGAGGGGGAAAAAACAATAAGCTATAAATTTCGTTTAAAGTGGGAATCTCCAGACAAGAGTCATAAGAAAGAATCATTTTGACTCTCTGATTTTACCTAAGGATAGGTAAAATCCCCACCAGACATGCAGCAAATGAAGGCATTTTAGTGATCCACGCAAAACTTAAGTGAGAATTTTTACATAGGAATTAAGAGGGAAACTTAAGGTGGGAAATTGTGATACCAGAATGACAACTGTGATTAAAACAGAACTGAAAAATTCATAGAGTACAAAGAAATAGGGTAAATATATGATGTCAAATCAAAAATATGTCCTTAGTAGAGCCATTCCATACTTAATTCCATCCACTTCTAATAATTGCTACATACTACACCAGCAAAGATAAATACAAAGTAAGGATCAAAGCTGCAAATGCATATTCTGAATCCATGATAATGCTCTGTATGCAGAACATGTATTTTTTCTCTTTTGTGCAAATAATACCAAAAAAAAGTTGACATCATTCACATCGATTTTTACATGAAAAAATCCAAGTTCACCAAGGACTGCCACAATTACCTGTGTGCACCACGGCACGTCAGCTAGGAATTCCTGCGACAATTTTTTTTTTAAAACCATTAAAGAATCTTGATTTTAAAAGGCTCCAAGTGATGATCTACCCTCGCTGTAAATATTTTTTACTTTTGGTTCTAGTTCAGAACTTTGTAACTCTCTGGAAATGGATCAGCATATCCCACCCTGTTCTGCTAGAGACCATCTTCTCCTGCACATCCCTCCCTCCCTTCATCCCTCTCCACAATTCTACTGTTCCAACACAAATAAAGAAATCCATTACCTGTTTGCTGCATTCTGTGTCTGTAAATGTGCTCAGTTTATCATCATCTTCAAAACCCTCACTTGTATTCTCTGCCTCAGCAATAGGGACACAAACAAATATATTGGGATTTCTAACAAAATCTTCAAGACCTGGGCATTTGTCCCTGTTTTTCTCAACCCATTCATTACTGTAATTCTCTTTACGACTTTTTGGCTCTTCACTCTTGAACACAAGTGGGTTCTGTGCAGTCAATTTGATTTTCTTCCTGTGCGCTTTCTTTATCTGTCTGAGCTTCCTACAACAGGCATTCCACACCATGCTCTTGACAAAGTGGAATCCCTTGCGGATCCGAGCGACGGCATTCCGAAGGTTGTTCATCTCTCCATCATCTTCTGTTGTCTGGAGACTGTCAGCACTAAAAGAACTCAGCAGCAGTGCAATGAAAAGGTTGAGAACCTGAAAGCAATTGAAAAAATTTTAAAAAATTGAAACTCCGGAGACCAGCATTCAAAAATCTGAATTCTAACTTTGAAGAACACAGATGCTACCGAAGTTCAGTCTTACTGAGCAAACCAAAACAAGGTGATAAGGAAATGACAGCGACTGATCACATTGTGGTTGATGAAATCAACTTCTTTTTCAGAAATGTCAATGTTCCCATTCCTCTCTTCCCCCCAAAAAAAAGTAATTTAAAATACAAGAATAAACAGATCTGTGTATGCCAAATGCATTATTTGACCAAAGCAACTTTTCAAAGGTTAAAGTAGTAACATAGACTCACATCTTGTCAGTTTAATAACTGTCTCTTCATTTTTCAAATTACAATTAAATCAGGCTTCTGTGGAATTACTTCCAAAGTTCTATGCGATCAAATTCAGGCCCAGAAATTTCCTCAAATCTGCCACATTATCACAAAAATCAAAACCAAGAGAAGCTCAAATTTCCCAAATTTAAAGTACATTCAAATAAAGGAATTTTTAAACCTCCATTTGTTTTTTGCTTGTTAGCTTTTAAGGGAATGTGAGAATTTAATTTTTTCACTAGTATTTTGGTTCATAATGAGATCCATGTATCTTAACTTTTATCATGGCAGAACTGGGCAGATAATACCTGTGAGCCATCCAAGGACCACAGGAAGTGGAGAGTATCAGCCCTCCAGAGATCAAGTCATCCCATTTGTATTAGTTACTGACTTTAGGCTGGAATAAATTTCAGTCCCGGATACCTCTCTCTGCTTCCTTGGACCCTAAGAAAGCCTGGACAAAAACGGGGGCTAAACACTTCATTGCTTGACAGTTAACATTATGTGGTATAAATCTCACTCTCAGCATTTCATCACTGACATCAATCCTTGCAGTGTGGAACAGGCAGGACATTAAATAGATATTTGGGATTCAGCTACAGAGCAGAGATTTCCTATAAAGGTCTGCCTAGAGTTAAATATGTTCAGATTTTTTTTACAATTAAGAGAAGTTTGGCATATGAATGAATGACATGAGGAACAAAATTACTAAAAGAAGATATTTATGATTTGGGCATTAAGAAAAGACAGCACAGGACCAAGGAGGGCAGGCTTGTCCCAGCATAGAGTGTGAGGCTGTGTAGGTTATGCAGGATCTAGCTCTTGGATATAAATGTGCTTAGAGACACCTAAAAATAATCCTGATTTCTGTGGTAGCACTGTAGATTCTGCCATTTGCCAATAAAGAATTCAGTACTTGCGTGAGATCTTAAAAAAAGTAAGTAAAATTGATTTAGAGAGGGACTTAAGCACTTGGCCCAATTAATTCAAGCAGGTAAGCCATAAGCCTCACTGCTTATTTACATCCAAATCCCAAGATGTGAAGAAACCCAGCTGCCTGTATTGTATTTACTGCAAAGGTATTCCTCGCCACATTGCCACATGAAAAGGTCAAGTGATGCTGTGTGCAAGGCACACAAAATGGGAAAATACAGACAGTGGCTTAAGGGTGAAAGGAAATAGAGGATTTTGCAGACTATAACATACATGGATAATTTTTCCACCTGCTTTTAGGGAAGCCACCTTTTGTTGTCAGAGCAGCCATTAAGCGGAGTCCACCATAGACAGGATGAAGAGAAGAAAACGTTGCAAAACTTACCACTAAATTTCCTATCACCATGACCAGCAGAAAGACAGCAAGACACAGTGATGGTTCAGCAACCACCATGCAGTCCCACATGGTCTCAATCCATTCTCCGCACAGAATTCGGAAAACGACGAGGAATGAATGGAAAAAGTCCATCATGTGCCAGCGTAGAGTGCAGTCTTTGTTAATTTTAGTGCAGTTGTGCGCATAACTTCTCCCAAAAAGTTGCACCCCTACTATAGCAAAAATGAAAATGATGATTGCCAGGACGAGGGTCAGATTACTCAGTGCGCCCAGGGAGTTACAAATTATTTTAATTAGAGTGTTTAAAGTTGGCCAGGACTTTGCCAGTTTGAAGACCCTCAGCTGTGTAGCAACATAAAACATAGTGTTAGACATCGGTAGAGATAACTCATCTTTGCACCATGCAAATCCTACAATAACCAAATTACTGATATTCTGAATTATTCCAGCAATGCAACATTCGTGGCACATTAATACTTTTTAAAAGTATTTATAGATTTTTTTTTTTCTTTTGACTGGGCAACATTGCAAACATAAACTAATCACCTCATAAAGGACCAGACTAACTTGAGACCCTGATAAATGCTTGGCCCACACAGGCAGGTTTCCATGCAATGCTCTCGATGTAGATTATGATGCCTAAATTACAGGTAACACAAAGGACCAAAAATTCAGGGACTGGCTGCTGTAGCACTATGAAAAGAGTCTATCTTTTGATAAAGTAATTTAAATCAGTCCCCGATATATGAAATGGATACCTTAACATAATTTCACGTCTCTCTTTAAATATTGTTTATTTCTGTTTGTACTCTGACACTTTTTTCCTAATTTCCTGTGCTAGTTTTTAATTATTTGCATCAGTTTTATAACATGCCCACTCTGGAATACCTTTTCTTTGAATATTTCTCAGTGTATTCAAAAGAGCTATACTTATTAAACTCTGACCCTAACACCACAAGGAGTTCGAGTGTGTTTCTTATTCTTAAAGCCAAGACAAGGAATTAAAAATAATTGGGGTAAAAAAAATAATTTCTTGCCTCCCTAACTACAGAAGTATTCTCTATTAAATTCACAAGATAAAGTTTCATACAACTGAGCATGCATGAAGCATTACCAGCCTGAAGGATCGTAAAACTGATAGGGTTCCTCCTTTTTGCCTTTCTCTCTTGTTTTTGTGTCTGGGGAAACTCAGTTCAATTAAACTCAGTGTGACAATGACACTGTCAAAAATATTCCAGTGCTGCTGAAAATAATGATAGGGATCTAGAGCGATGATTTTTAAGATCATTTCTGCAGTGAAGATTCCTGTAAAAACCTGTGACAAAGAAAGAGTACCATCAGCCTGAAAGTAGCCATGAATTTATCTTATCTTTAGGTCATGTTCCCTCAAATAACATTCATGGACAGGTTAATAAAACCCATGTTTATGAAGTCCTAATGCACTCTTAATTAACATGGGAAGATTGTTTTCTGCCTTCTCAGGAGCATGCCAAAGTGTATAAAAAAATCTGGGAATCATCTAGAAACAAAGTTTGTAAAAGCAGAGTTTGCTAATTTTTAATTTTTACTGTTACTTTTTATGTTTTGAGTGAAAACACTCATCAACCAATTAATTAATTCTATAAAAAGCCACATAGCTGAGAATTTGCTTACCAAGTTGCCTATTTTAAGCATGAATTTAAAAGTAGATGACATATTATTGTGCTCCAGTGCCATGAACAAAGTGTTCATCACAATGCAAACAGTGATGGTGAGATCAAAAAAAGGATCCTTTATGAAAGCATCCACTTTTTTCTTGATTCTCAGCCAAAGTGGACAACAGTCCCAAACTAGATACTTTAAAGCAAAGTTCTTCAGGCGTGGTGGGCATTTCTGCTGAGCTTCTTCACGTTCTAAATGCAGAAGAAAATCCTTCTATCATTAGTTGTCACTGGGCAAGATGGTGAAATAACAATTTCAAGCATTCAAAAGACCAGACAAGAAAAAGGAAACCTCTCATCTCTCACAAAGCCTGAAGCTTCCCTGCACTTTTTACCATTCATGCGGTTCTTACATCAGCCGATAAATGTGAAAATAAAAATTTGGAGAAAATTGGATTCCAAATTCTTTCATGAGCACTTCCTTCAAAAGCCTTTGGAATGGGTTTTATTTGTCTCAGACTGGTACAACCATCATCTGACAATGCAGATATTTGTGCTGCAGAGGCCTCACCACGGCTTCTCATGCTCTTGCAGGACAACAGAGCACCTAAGGCTCTTCCCACCTTGTCCTCACATGGGTGTCAGGGACACCGGTTGTGTCACACCCGACGACTTTTTGTCTCCCTTGACTCTCAAGGCAGTTTAAAGAATCAGTGGTAGACACAAGAATTCTGACTCCGGCAAATCCAAATTACCTGAAATTTGGCCTTTGGCCATTTCTATGGGAAAGGTCGCACCTACCATTTCCCAGCTGATGCAAGTTCCACACATCTCCATTTTCCATTAGTAAAACCTGGGACATAAGCTGTTTTGTCTTTGTCATTCGCATCTTTTTAATCAAATCTAAATCTCCTAGCTTTTCCTTCTTAAGCATTAATATTAAAAAGCCCTTCAAAGTACTTTTGACCCAGCTTAAGTCCTGTGCAGATTCATTGACCAACTGGAGCTAGCTTTAAATACAAGCACAGTAGGAATTACTCATGTGGTTTTCAGGGACCTGGAAGCTTTTCAGAAATAGATGAGCTGGATCTGACTCATATCCTTTTCTTAATTGGCCCTGTCCTTATTTCTTCCCTCTGTTTAATTTTCATTTCTTCTCCCCCAGGCTCAAGTACCAGATTGCACCCTACACCTCTTATTCCAGAGTGATCACTTTGACTCAATCCTCACTCCAGGCCTAGCTCTTGTCTTCCACTAGATCCACAAGACCTATTCCATCCCAGTTCACAGCTAAAACTGTGCAACAAAACCTAGAGCTTTGATGAATTATACTGCAAAGCAAAGCTCAACTGGTGTGTTGCAACTTTGATTCCCCCAAGAAAAAAATCTTTGAAAAAATTAAGAAAAGGGACCTCCCTACCACAGTGTTACCCCCTGTTAAATCCCGTACTTGTGGTCCAAGAACTGGTGGTAGAGCTCCTCAAAAGGGCCAAAAGAAAACAAAAGTTCTACAAATGAGCAAAATGAGCTACAAAATGAGCTTTTACAACAGGCAAAGGATGTATTCCAGTACATAAATACTGTATAACACCTTTTTTCCTAAAAAAAAATCCAAATTAACAATGACATTTGTAACTACACGCCTACAAAACTCTGCCAACCTTTAAGAAATATATTTTGTTCTTTCATGGTAGCATTACTCTAGGGTTCAAATAAACTTAATGAGGAACCACTTACCCTCCAAGACACTGGTAATTATGCTGACTACACTTGCTGCCCTTTGTCTCTGAAGAGCCTCAGAGTACTTGGCTGACAGATGAGGACGTAAATGCATCATGCTGCTCTCATCACACACAACTGGCTGCTCAGAGAAGTAAACACGATTAGGGAGATACCACTAGAGTGAAACAAGCCAGGATGTGAGGATGGGTAACTGTAAGAGTTAATAGGAACAACGACACGCAGCCAAAAAAATGTAACTTTTTACAAGATGTAATAGATGGAGAGATTGAAGGTCCTGCTCTGTAATAGGGCTGCAGTGGATGGATCCTGCAAGCACGTAACACAGGGCAAGCACAGCCTTGGAAACGAGTGCATGAGGGGAAATAGGGCTAGGAATTATTCAAGAGACTAATGGAATAGGAGAGAGGTGAGGGATAAATGGGGAAAATTGGGGAACTTACAGGCAAAGCTCTTGCATGATGCTAAAGGGACTATGAACAAAAAACAGCAACAACAACAACAAAACAACAACAAAAAAATCACAAGTATTATTTAAAATTACACCCCTGGGCAGCATTTAGGATGAAAAGACTCTTTGGTGACTTGTAATTTCAGCACTAGGAACCTTTAAAACTATATTAGTGCAATTAATGAACAGCAGAAACATAAGGTTTATAACAGGAAGGCCAAAATCTAGTTTTCGGAAAGTATCAGACTATTAAAAACCAGTTTCTATAGAAAACTTAAAATTTCCCACATCAGTATGCTTGAGGTCACATCACTGTTTGCCATTAAGCCGAAACTCTTAAAACAACCGAAAAAAAACCCCTGCCGCTGATCGATAAACCCCAATATGAAGCGCATATTGAAAATAACATATTTTTCCGTACCGGATCCCCCTTTCCCGAGTCTTCCATGACTGGCGGAAGCACGACTCCTTCAGAGGACATTAAATCTTGGCTGTGCACCCTGCCGCTCCCTCCTCCCAGCCCCGAACCCAGCCCAGGGTGGCCATCCGCGTGTCCGCCCTTGCCGCTCCGCACGCGGTTCGGGGTGGCGGGCTGGGAGCTGTGGCCCCGTTGGCTTTGCGGGCTGGGGCGCCTTCCCGCCGGCGCTCCCGGCAGGGACTGGCACCGTGGTTTGTGTCCCCTGGCGCCGTGGGCGTCCTCGTCACCGAAATCGGCCCGGGAATCCAGCTCCACGGAGAGCCTTTGGAAGTTGAACACGCTGCCGTGGCTCAGCCTGCGCGTGGCCTGGCTGGCGCTGGGGCCGCGCGGCAGGCCCAGGAGAGACTGGAAGCCCAGGAAAAGCAGAACAGAGAGAACAGCGTAACATCATAGACAAAATTCCGGGGGAGCAGTAAATTCTTAGAGCTTCATAATGTTTACTGTCAGCCACTGCAAGTCCAAAACTCTTATTTCATTTAGATTTTTCGGGAAGGATTATGTTCAGATTCTTGAAGGCAGATTATAAAATTTTATGAGCTGTACCAGCTATTTTTGAGATTAGCTTTATACTTACATTCTAAGTATGACATTTTTCACAGATAATGATGGTATAAAAGCTAAGTTCTGATAGCCATTCATTTCTTTTTATTTCTCAATGTTAGAGAAAATTTATTCAAGTATTTTAACTTTCCTTTCATCCTTTAGTTATAATACTTCCTTTTCAAATTAATTTTTACATCTAATTCTTCTTTGTCCCAAAAATTGTTTACTTTAAAGACTTAAGAATGATCCGTGTTTGTAATGGGATTTTGTTTATGCTTTCAAGTATTAATTTTAAATTAAAATTATAAAAGCTGTAAGGATCTCAGATTCAGATAATAGATTACCAACTTCCGTTGACTGTCTGGGGGCTGTGGCTTGGGGAATTCTTCTTCTTCTTCGCTATCTTCTCTCCCCAATGACTTATTTCTCTTTTTCCTATTGCTCCTTTCTTTGATTTCTTTGGGTGACAAAGAGGCTTCGAAGGAGCTGAGTGACAGGATATCAATCCCTTCAATACCCAGTGACTGAAATTAAAATAAAAACATGGATGATATTTTTGCTGGGTGCTTTGAATAAAAGCAGAAAGCAAACACTTCTGTGCTCTATATTATTATTTCCTGTTAACAATTTGTGTTTCACAAAATTAATCAAAAATCTTCAAATATGTGATAATGCTAAAAGAAAGAGGAAAGAGTTTCCCCAATATATGAAGCACTGAACAATTTGCTATTTGCAGTGTGTTATATGATCACATGTATTGGGCCTGCCAGAGGCAAAATAATCACATTATAGCTCCTACTCCTCCATCTGGCAAATTTGCTTACAATAAAAAAGCTCAGTTTGAAAATAATGCCGTAGAATATATCCTTTCCCCAAAATAAATGCTCAAACAGTAATAAAATTCTTTCTTTTTATTGGGGATCCTTGGGACTGTCTTCATGGTGTGGAGGACTTTCCTTCCCATGCTGAATTTAGGATGATGTTTTAAAAACACAGGAATATCTTGTTCCAGAACCTTCTATGCTATGTAAGTTACCAAGAGGCTTTTCATTCAAGTACAATAGGTTTCGGCTCAGATGTTAATGCAGCAGAATTACTGTATGTGTCTTTGCTCAGCAGCCCAAATGACAAAAAAGAATAAAAAAGAATTAAAACCAATTACATTTTCTTTTGGAATCTGATGGTTGATGGAATTTTATGTTTTCCAGATTTAAAGATGCTGCTTTTCTTAAAGTAACGTCAACCTTTAATGCTTTTTACCCAGAATAAAAGTCATTGTTTCACAGGAAACATGCACAGCTAAACAAGGAGTTGTTCTGCAGCTCCAGGAATCACTAATTTCAGTAAGTTATCACTCACTTCTGTTTCCGTGAGTGGCTTTTGTATAAAGCTGTACACAGGGGTGATTCATTTTCTTATGGATGGGGCTCTGAGAAACCTGGTCTAGTGGAAGGTGTCCCTGGCCATGGCAGGGGCTTGGAATGAGATGACGTTTAAGGTCCTTTCCAACCCAAACCATTCTATGTGACCAACAATAAAACACTGAGACAAACACTTGCAAGCGAACAATTTACGTACCTCTTTCTCCTTCTGCAATAATTGCATGGCTTCCCAAAGGAGCCTTTTCTTTGCCTCGGTTTCAGCGATGGTGGCCTTGTTCTGGTCCTCGTATGCCATTGTTACTACGGCCAGAATCAAGTTGACTAGATAAAACGAGCCCAGAAAGATGACCATCATGAAGAAGACTACATACACCTTTCCAGAAGCTCTGAGGGTCTGCAAGCAACACACCCCAGAGACAAACATTACCACAAAAAATACCAAGCTGGCTTGCAATGTGTCTCTGAAATTCTTCAGAAGCACTGAGCTTCCTAGACACAAGGAAGCTTAGATGGAATTAGATATTCCCTTGCTATTCTTTAGGAAGCTTAGATGGAATTAGATATTCCCTTGCTATTCTTTCCCATCTTTCTCCCTCTTCCTATAGCCTCACATGTGAATCATTGATTGTGCATCCCATGAGGACAATCGAGGAGGCATTTTTATATTTTTGAAGGACAGTGCAGAACCCTTTTGGCACTTTTTTCCAAGAGCAGGGTGAAAGGGCTGGGAAGCACTTCAGCATCCCTTTCCTAGGAGTCGCAGGGAGAAGGGAAAACCTGGGCTCGATGACTTGCTTTTATTTGAGGTTTCTTTTCCTCTCTACACATTTTCTGCTTCAACTAATGAAGATCAGTTCTGAACCATGCACAAAACTTGTACCTGTTGGTACAGACGCTCCCAGTAGTCCTGGGTCATCAGGCGGAATAAGGAAAGAAAAGCCCAGCCAAATGTATCAAAACTGGTGAAACCATAATCCGGATTTGGCCCAATTCTACAGCATTTATAGCCAGGAGGGCAGACCCTAAAATTAATAAGAAAACGTGGAGCTCTTATAAATATGTAGATTTCAAGGAAAACTTCAGCTTATGCAAGGGTTCTGATTATGTTTCAGCTCTGCCGTTCTTTAGATTGCAAAACAATTTTCTATTCCAGGTAGTATTGGCTGAAAGAAGGGATGGAAAAAGCAACACCCACGATCCAGAAACAAAGGAAGGAGACAGGCTGGAGTAGGCCACCATCCCATGGCAGCCCCCTCATCACCAATCCTCATCCCCTGCCCTTCACTGCAAAGCAGCCACATTTCCCTCCTTGCCCAAACCTGCCCTCCAAAATTCGTGTTTTGTTTTTCCAGCTTAACACTCATGAGCCTTCCCGGAGAGCAGAGTGTCTGTCCTGGGCTATACCCTAGATCTTTCACTTTTTCAGTTCTCTCATGCATCCGTGGAGAAGAGGAAGACAACACTTCTGGAAAGTCTAAATGACTAATTAGACCCGATTAAGCCAACTGCAGGTTCATACTTCATTCCCTACAAGACTTAAATTACCTGACTGTTTGCAATGCTTTGTTTTCTGTGCTCCTGTTTCTGCATTCAAGGAAAGCTTGGAATTTCTGCTTTTGTCTCACATGACTGAGCAAATACAGGAGCACTGAGGCAGAGAAAACTTCCAAGGAAGAAATAATCTTAAGTGCACTTACCCAGCACCAGGACCACACAGCAAAATATCCACAGTACCATTTTTCCTAGCAAAGTCATCTATTAAAAAAAGGGGGGAAAAATTAAACCCAGAACACTTTCTAGCCTGAATCCTCTATCATTTGAGTAGTGATGAGAAACCAGTGACCTGTAAGAGAGAGTGCACAGGTTTCCCATGCTCACATTAACTGCACCAGATTGCAGGATGTCCTGGCCTAATTTATAAACATGTGTATGTGCATGCACAAATTTCAGACTGAAGGCAGTCTGCAGTGTAGAATTTTTAAAGATATTATCACTTTGGCTACGTCTGTATAAAGGAAATGGAGAATCGGAAGGCATAGGCTCAAACACAGTCACAGAATCCCAGAGTGGTTTGGATTGGAAGAGAAGGTAAAATTCATCTCATTCCACCCCCTGCCGTGGGCAGGGACACCTTCCACTATCCCAGGTTGCTCCAAGCTCCATCCAACCTGGCCTTGGACACTTCCAGGGATGGGAAAGCCACAGCTTCTCTGGGCAACCTGTGCGACAGTCTCACCACTCTCTGAATAAAGAATTTCTCCCTAACATATAATCTAAATGTTAAACCAATTCAGTATTTGGTGAATTTTGGCACAAACTGGCAGAGTTCTGGCCCGTAGCAATCACCCCTCTCCAAGAAAGTGTGTGAACCTCACTAGGAATAGAATAGAATAGAATAGAATAGAATAGAATAGAATAGAATAGAATAGAATAGACCAGTTCTGTTTCCAATGAGCAATAAAAAACAAAGTCCTGTTCTGAGGAGGAAGAAAGGGTATCTGGCTGTATGAATATCCAACACTGCTGAGCCAAACAGCAGCTGCTAACCCCGCTCAGCTGAGAAATGCAGATTTATCCATTAGGGTGCTGGAGCTGTGCCCTTTTTGAACTCTTCCCCTATTTCTCTCAGCATTAGTTACTCTGTTATCAGCAGAATCAAAGAAAAAGCTTTAGCTAATAGCTAATTATCTCCATTAAGATGTGGATTTATTATCCCAGATGTAAGAGAGGTCTCATGTCTCCCTGGTGCTTCTCAAACCTCTCCTGTGCTCATCAGATAAGTCAGCATGATTCAGAGCCACCAGGAACCTTTGACATCAGCTCTGCCATACCATGTAAGTACCCCATAAAGGAATTAATCCCTATCCGGGCTACTTTTCACTGGAATTTCGCTCAGCTCCACTCCTGCTAACTGAAAAGAAAAAGGTTTTCTAAGAAGATTCAGTGGTTGAACTTCAGAGAATCATAATAACATATAGTTCTCCATGTGGGAGATGGGAACTTCCCACAAAATCAGGACTAAAGCAGTGCATAAAACATATATAAAAACAGTTTTACAGAAAACTGGGCTTATAGGGCTGTACATCCTAAATCCTATGGGAAAGTCATTTACCATGCATTAAACCTGTCTGGGCTCTCCTATTCCTTTTGGCATAGGATTTGAACAACACAAAGGCTGTGAAACAACAGAGATTTTTAATTTCTTGAGCTCTATTTTATCTGCACCATTGCCTTTATACAGTTTCAACGTTCTGCATATACTACAATATAGATCCTTTTGCTTCCTGTCCTTCAGCACAGAAAATCAGCATTTTTGAGCCCAACTTTGTCACATCCATTGTTTCTGCTACAGTGTTCTAGTCACTGATTGCTTCCTTTTCAAGTTTGCTTTCAATTATGATTTTTTTCAGCATTCTGTGCATCTAAATTACTTGCCTCTTATGTGTGGTCTTTTGGGAGGAACAAGAAAAAAAAGGTTTTCCTCAAAAATCTTTTCTACACTTTCCTCCCCTGGACTATGAAGCTATTGAAAAAATCCTGTCTGAACAAATCTCCCACACAGAGTGTGGACAAACAGCAATTCTGGGTGGCTTTTCCTGTATTTCAGCAGTTCTCCTGGGACAATTCTTCTCTCCCTGTGCAACTGCTGCTATGTCTGAACTCATTGAAGGAGATTTTCTTCAGTGATGAAGCTTTCTTCGTATTTCTGGCACAGACATTGTTTATTTTGAGTCTGCTTTTTTGAGATATATATTGAGGCTTCTCCGTTAGCACAAGACTTTGCTATTCTGAATTGCATCTTACAGTTGTTCCTCTGAGAGTGCTTTGATGCATTTTCAGATCTCTGCTCCATGGTTCCATCACCACCATCAGCCAAGGTGTAAACATGAAAGATGTGTATTGTATACATCTTATATAAGACATAAAATAAGACATATTTGATGTCAAGGAGTAAGTAATTTGACTTTTCAACAAATTCCTCTGTTTTAAGCTGAGGAGCAGTTCTCACTGGGCAGGAAAATGAAGATGCACGGGCTCTTCAGCCTGTAGTAAAAGGTGAACTTTGGGGAATTACAACAGAGAATGAGCTAATGCATGTTTCAGTTACTGTCATATCATTCGGGGAAACAGATCTGGATGTTACTGGAAAATTTGGGAGCACTTTTTCCTATAATGAAGGGAAGGAGTGTATTCCTGGATGCCTGCGAGCTGCTCTGGCAATCAGAAGGCCATTATCAGGTAGTTACTCATCAAAATATCAATCAAAACATCAACACAATTTACAGCACTGATTATACATGTGTGCATAGGTACCTATATCATCATCTAAAGAAGAATTAAGGAGAAAAAATTACCTGAATCATTGGCAAACTTTTCATAACTGTCCCATGTTTTATTACAAAACTCTGTAGTGTTCCTGATACACTTTTGCCTGAGATTGCCCTTAAAAAGCTGGAGGCCTATGAGGGCAAAAACACTCAGGCAGAAGACAGTCAGGATCATCACATCTGCAAGTTTCTTAACAGACTGGATAAGTGCCCCGACAATGATCTTGAGTCCTAAAAAGACAACGTAAAAAGGAAAAACAGGATGAAAAACTGAGATTCAGATATCACACTTGATTCGAGTTAAAACAATGTATAAAAGCCAAAGTATAAGAACTACAGAATAATATGTGGCAAATATATTTTCAATACAGGTATTTTTGGGATGAGAGTGACTAATATGAGAAAAATATTTTTTTCCTCCTTTCGTTGACCCTACAATTTTTAGATGTTCATTTAATCCCTGAAATATATTCAAGCAAAGATGATGAACCAGAGAGAGTCTAGTTTTCTTTATCCATGAAAGGTAATATGCATAATTCAACTGATACTTCCAACACTGGTAATTTGTGAAGATAATATCCAATCCAAGCCTCCCCTGGCAGAGATAGATGATGTAAGATCATTAGTAGTAAAGTCCCCTCAATATCCAGAGTTATTTCTGCGGAACCATAACACACACAGACCAGCTTAAAGAACATTCTATAAAACTGACATTATAAAGTGCTAGCAGTATCTTTAAAAGCCTAATGAAAATTAACTATTTTCAATATTCTTTCTAACACCTGATTTATTCTGACTGGGACAGATGAACTGAGACACTTTTTGTGTTCACCAATTCAGCTGTGTCTGCAACTTGTGAAAGATACAGAAAAAAAAAAGGCAAACACCAAAGTTTTGAATGAAGCAAAGAATGAGCTGCAAGTAGGAGAAAATACTCAGCAAGTAAGATTTCTTACCTGGGACTACTGAGATGGTTTTTAAAGCTCTCAGAACCCTGAAAGTCCGGAGGACTGACACGTTCCCCAACGCACTAAATGCTCCCACATACCTGTAAAGTCCAGATGTGAAATGTCAAGTGGTTGAACAGAGTTAACAGGGCAATTAATTTACAGTGGTCATTCTTGGATGTCAATCATTCCAAGTGTATTTTAAGTATTAAAAAACCTACATATCAAGGATTTGTCTGAAGACTTATAAAATAGAAATGTATTTCTTGATTATTAGAGTTTCCCTCTGACGTGGCTCCAGGCTTGTGCACAGCTGCATTTGCGTGAGCATTTTTAAACATCATTAATTTAAAATACAAAGGTAACACTCAAAATTACGAATTTCCAAATCCTGTCTGAGCTGGTTTGATCTCCCTTCTGTAGCTGCATTTAACCAGTATACAAAAGCTTGCTAATTACCAGAAAATTAAGCTTAAACTATGATTTTTGGAGATGGAGCCCAAATTTAATCCACTGTCCTGGTGTCTCTACCCGTCATCCTAATTGCAAAATTACACATATGTTATTATGTCATTCACAGGATCAGTAAGTCTGTATTTATGCCCAGCTCTTACATTTCACCATTCTAAACACATCCATTCACATATACCCACCACTGGGAATATCTCGCTCTGCACGGCTCTATTCCCTTCTTGAAAGACTAAAACATTGTTGTAATACAGTGAGTGCTAAACAAGGGAAAAAGTCAATGTTCTAGACAGTTTTAGGTGCAATTAGGAGCCATGGGTTGGTTTTCAAACCACAGACAGCCTTTTGCACCACAGCAATGAGAACTTCCAGCACAAAGACCCAAGGCAGGTAATCCATATTTTATATATTCTCACTTACGCCATGATGATAACGGTGAAATCCAACCAGTTCCAGGGATCCCGAAGGAAAGTGAATTCATTTAGACAGAACCCTCTTGCCAATATTTTTATCAATGATTCAAAAGTGTAAATGCCAGTGAAAGTAAATCTAAGGAGGGGAGAAAAGTGCCAAAGGGAAAGAGCAGTATTAACACTCAAAGGAAGAGGCATGGTCAGACTATTTAATGTCTGGGCCAGCAAACTGAGATAGTGCTGGAGAGAACGAACAGATTTCTGTTGGATTTCAGTGTATTCCATCAGTAGCTGGTTCATATGGATCTGGAGACAGCAGCTGACTGCAACCTGGACATTGCTATTAATGTGTAACACGTGACACACTTCTCGGCATTCAACAATTTTTTCCAAACTCTTTCATGTGAGTCCTCATAATTTCAGAAACACCAAACTCCCAGTTATTAGCTAAAATAAAGATCAAAATTTGTATCTTCCTCCAGTTTCAAGTGGCCAAGTGAATGTGTGATGTGCTGTGTTATTTACTTTGGGCACACAGCAACCACTTCTGTGCAGAACATTTAAAACACTTAGAGGAACACAAGAGTAGAGGGTTTTCAATTTAAGATGGCAATTATTCTTATTAATGGAAAATTATCAGTAAAAGCTCTTCTGGACTTAACTGAGTGCACTTATAATTTCAAGAAGGCAGCGATATCCCTACAGAATTCAAAAGGCTTTCATTTGGTAGACAGCAAATGCACTAAGAAATTATATGGATGTAGTGCTTCCTTTTTCATTTGGAAAGAAGTCTTCTGAAATTATTCTTGAAATGCATTTGAATGGTAGTTGGTGCCAACAGCAGATACAACTCTGATCCAGCCTTTAACTCTGTCATAGGTAGAGAAGCACCTCAGCATCTTCTAGAGATGTGTATTTTAACACCATGCAGAGTCTTGGTCCTGCTTGCATGAGGGTTTGCCATTCCAAGCTGTTTCAGCGTCATTTGACATGATATAGTAAAAAATAATTTTAAACCTGTTTTTAATACTAAGTATTTGGGAATCTTTTCCTTTGTATTAGGTGTTAGAATTATCAGTATTCATATTCTAGCGTTTTTGCCAGGGTGAAAAAGTGAGAGCTGAAATAGTCTCTAAAAAAAACCAACTACAAACCCATGGCATTATACATTTCAAGACTGACTGCAAAGACATGGATTTATTGTGATACAACATTGCAGGTGTTGGCAGCGCTGAAGATAAAAGCTTTACATTCTAACAGCACCCTGCAGGCCAAGTGCTTCTGACAGAACATTTTATTAGAGCAAAACTCAGCATTTCAATATAATTAGCTAGAATTTTAAAAGACAGCAACTCCCACGTGCTCAATCAGTATCAGTAACAACAGGAAATGCATCTTGATAGAGAGCAAATAATTACTGAGTAACTTCAGAAAGTGGGAAAACTGGAGCAGCAGAGCAGACATGAAGCCAGTTTAACAGTGGAACTTAACCTATACTTACTCTCTCCTATAACATCAAAATTCTTGTATATATTGAATTTAAAGACAAAACTACTTCCTCAAATGAAAAATAAATTTAAAAACCCCCTTAAGACAAGCAACTTTCCTTTTAAATCTCCCACAAACTATCTCGAGTGAAAGTGGCAAGTCTCAATAACTCAATACAACTATATAATTAAAAAATATACATACCCACAGATACTTACTCAACGTATGTGTTCCACACAGGCGGTGAAGACTTTGAGGACTCACTCAGAGCCATGAACACACAATTAATTAAAATGGTGAGCATGATAAACAAGGTGAATAATGTAAGTCATGGGAGTGAAGGCAAAGAATATGACATGGATTCAGAGATGTAACTAAATATTCCATCAGCCACTGGCATAATATCTGGCTTTTTGTTTAAAGTATGTTTAATAACAGCATGCACAGGTATACACTGATTTTGAGCCATGTTAGATGACAACATTCTACTGTTGTTATTCAGGGACCTCTGTATTGATTACGGATCTGCTGCTCTAAGCATTGCAAGCCTGGAAAAAGGACCCTCAACCACTCTAGGATTGGGTGGAAGGATGCAATTTTAGTTTCATTTTATAGCATACAAGTTAAACACTTGCCCAGATCACACAGGTGGAGCTCAAACCTGCCTCTGACCTGGCAAAGCTCTTCCCTTCCGAAGGACAGCACGAAGTCTGACAGGATGATTGCAGGGGTCTCAAACAGCTCTACATCACAGAATCATAGAATATGCTGAGTTGGCAGGGACCCATCAGGATCATCAAGGCCAACTCCTGGCCCTCTTCAGGACATCCCAAGAGTCACATTGTCTGCTTGAGAGCACTGTTTCAGTGCTTCTTGAACTCTGTCAGCTTTGGTGCTGTGACCACTGCCCTGGGGAGCCTGTTCAGTGCCCAACCACCCTCTGGGTGAAGAACCTTTTCCTGATATCCAACCTCAACCTCCCCTGGCTCGGCTCCAGCTGTTTCCTCGAGTCCTGTGTCTGGTCACCAGAGCAAAGAGATCAGTACCTGTCCTTCCACTGCCCCTCACAAGGAAGTTGAAGACCACAATGAGTCTCCCCTTCAGTCTCCTCTTCTCCAGGCTGAGCAGACCAAGTGACCTCAGCCGCTCCTCACAAGGCTTCCCCTCCAGACCATTCACCATCTTCATAGCCCTCTTTTGGAGCTATCTAATAGATTAATGGGGTTTTTATACTGTGATGTTCCCCTCCAGACCATTCACGGGGCTTCCCAGCTGCTGTCTGGGCCCTGCTGGCCCAGAGAACAGCAGCTTGGGCAGCTACCTCTTGTGGAGACACCTAAGCTCAAGCACATGACCCTGGAGCTGGATCTCATGCCCACACATGTGGGCAATCCATAAGGTAGAAGAATATGGGAAAGAAGCCCAGCTTTGCCATTATCCATCCACTCCATCCCCACCAAAAAAAAAAAAAAAAAAATTAAAAAAATCCTGGCTTTAGCTCGAGGCATGGTCCAGCTGTCACAAGGAGCTGGGGCACTCATGTTGAAATGCCAATGTCAGCCAACTCCTGCCCAGAGAAAGCCCCAGATGAGAGGAATCACTCTTTCCAGGGATGTCTGCACACTGCTACAATGGCAACCTCAGACCTACAGAGCCAGGAGATGGCTGCAAATCCCAAATCCACACAGGGACACCACAGACTCTGCTCTGGGTCTGATTCAGCCCTGAGCAACAGCTCAGGTGTCCTTCCCCAACGCCAAACTGGAGCAATACACTTGCGATTCCCATCCCCTAAATTTGATAAAAGAGGTGAGATCTACATTACCATTATATTCCCAAGGCATTCCCTGCAGCAGCATTCCTGGATATATTTACTTTCACATACCACATGTACACTTTTTTAATCTTATTTCCCAAAAAAACTAAATTTACATGGGTTTTTTCTATGTGTTTTCTCTATGTGTTTTCCTGTGTGAGCTTGCCTATCTCAACCTTTTCTCTCAAAACTGGCCAATGGTTGATCAGCTTTGGCAGGTGAGTTGAATTTAATTCCCACCTTTGGGTAAACAGAAGATGAGAAAGAG
Organism: Melanocharis versteri; assembly: GCA_013397845.1. Taxonomy (NCBI): domain Eukaryota; kingdom Metazoa; phylum Chordata; class Aves; order Passeriformes; family Melanocharitidae; genus Melanocharis; species Melanocharis versteri. The sequence goes on along the minus strand of VZTG01007358.1, from coordinate 705,477 downwards.
GATAGATATCTTATCAATCTTCTCACTGGAAAAGGCTTCAGAATGAGATACTTGTTTATGAGACATCAGGAGATCAATATCAGAGCTCAAAACACAGATCTGTAGAAAATCAGGCTAAATAAGCCCAATACTCACAAAATTTATTTCTAAATATCACAAGAACACTAAAACACTAAATATGTCTAAGGTGATACCTAATTAGAATCTGTCTGTAGTGAGGAAAAGACCAGATTAACTCAATGCTCTAAAATACAAAAGCATAGGATTATGTAGGGTTTTACAATCAAAAAGAGCGAATAAAGCCAATAAAAGGATATGAATGTATTAAAATTTTAATTGCTCTTCTTCGTATTGGATGGAAAGGACTGAAGATCCATAGGGCACGTGTAGCAGTAAATCTGTAGATTGTTTTCTGCTTGTTTAGCACTATGAAAACCTTTTAAAAATAAGCAAACAAGAATTTGTCAGGAAGTTGAACACAGAACATATTTTTGTTCTATATCCTGTTGTGTCAGTCACAAGCAAGAGCTTGAATTTCACTTTAGCCTGGTTAACTGGAAAGATTCTGTATTACTTTGCCATCCTTTCATTAAAAACTGGTGAAAGAGTTCATACCCTTTTACACTCAGGCCACAAATTATTCTTTACACAAACTTCTTTTTTCAACCTTATGATTTGCAAAGAGCCACGCACAGAACTAATCTTGCTTATGATTATTCTCTTAAAATAGAATGAACCCCTCACTGAGTCAAGATATACAGAGGTGCAAGGAAGAAGTGTAGCCTTTATCATTATTTGCTATTGTTGACAGTGGTCCTCTAGTTCTTAGACTGTAGAAATTAATTCAATGTTTAACCTCCTCTCAAGCAAAAAAGCATAATTCCCAATGGATTAGTTCCCATTTCTCTGTTTGTTATTGAAAATCATATTCTTCAATATGTCACAACTGGAATATGGCGCTTGAGTCAGAAGGTCTTAAGGATTCATCAGCAATTGTTTTCAAATAATTTTTATGCTTAGGTATCATTTATTGTACAGGTAAGTGGAACAAAAGCATTGAGATGGAGTGAAACACATTGTTTGAAACTATGGAATTTAAGAAAATGTACAAAATTATGTACAAATTTTACAAAATTATTATAATTTCTAATTATTATAATTTCTTTGTCAATCTCCCCTTCTCTTCCTTTATCCAGTTTATTTTTTCTGCTTCTATTCTGATTCCAATCTTAATCAATTTCATACTATTTCATTCCTAAAATTCAGAGTTAAGCTTTTTTTTTAAAGATTACAGCACATCACTCAGCTGCACCAACTGCACACATTGTTTAACCAAGAAAGGGATGAGAGTTTGTAGAGAGGGATGTAAGCAAAACTCTTGGTAGACTGCCCACAGAAACTTTTGGCAATACGATAAATTAAATTAAATTCAATTAAATTAAGTAAAAATAAAATCCAAGTATCTTGGTTGGCTCTAACCTTATGATCTTTGTAATAGGGGTCGAGATCCTCCAGTGGTTCCCCAATAAGCTCTGGAGGAGGATTTCCATAGAGAGCTGGCAGCTTCTGGAAAGCTTTTAGGTCAAGCTGGGGACGTGGTTTCTCCTCAGGTTTCTGCTCTATGGTATTTCTTCGACAATTCTTTTTGGCAGCAATTCTCTTTTTGATCGCTGCCAAGGATTCCGGGGTGAACCTACGGAAGTTGTTGGTACCAGGCAGCAAGAATTCAGCCATTTTTCATGCTTCTCTTCCTGTCACCAATTCTGTGCAAACAATAGAAACAAGTAGAAAGGAAGTCAAGCAACTCCAAAACAGGTACGTAATGGAAATGAAACCACTGTTTGTCCATGTATAGCTAAGAACATCAACTTTCCAAGCCATCAGATTATACAAAGAAGGAAAATAAAAAGGAAAAATAAGATCAATACCTTTTTCAGTGAGATGTCTGCTCAGTATTTTTTTTAATTATATGCACTGATAGGATGTGAGCAAACATCTATAAACTTAAGAGTGAATTTTGAGCACCTCATTTAAGGTGTGCATTAACCTAAATGCTCTTGGGCTGCTCAGAAAAAACCCCTACTCTTCTGGTTCAGCCCAATATTTGGAAATGGGGCAGTAAAACCCATCAAAGTGCAACATCAAACGTGTGGAAGCTGTCAGCAACAGGAGGATAAAGTATCGAATTAACTGATGCAGATGGGAATACTCAGATGGAAAGTCCATCCTGGTGGAGTCAGCACAGGAATGAGCAGAGGCTGAGCATCAGAGGATTTAATTTGTGACCCACAGAGTCAGTACTGACTGACATGGAGCACAGAAATGCTTGATCTGACAAAGTTTAAATTTTATGCCTTCTTGTCAGAACGAAAAAAAAGTGAGAATGGACTAGAAAAACACTTTGTATTTTTGATGAAAAAGTCTGGCCAGGTTTTGGATAGAGTCTGTCCGCTAAACACTACAGGAGTCCATGCTCCTCAAGGGGATTTCTCTAAAATATTTTCTTTGATTTTGACTTCTGGGAAGACATTGTTAGTTCAGTAAAGGGTCAGAGAACTCCTGAGCCAGTGCAGCCCCATTTTCAGACTCTGCAATGATCCCACCTGGTCCAGGGCTCTCCCTGGGGTGGATCACTGCTGAGCAGGCACAGAAGGAGATCACATTAGAGGCACACAGACAGGATTTTCCATTCAGAAGCTGCCACCACCCCTTCAAGTGTGCTTCAAAATTTGACTCCATAACAGCAGTGAGAGCTTAATCTTGAAGTTTAAGTCCTTCTGCCTGACAACCTCTTCTTCCACATTTCCTCTCTAGATACTTCATGGAACATCCCAGGAAAACGCAGCCTGAATCAAGAGGCTTTGCATTACTTTGTAAACAATTTTTTGTGTGTGTGTGTGTGCTGACTGCCTGTATCTTCCCCTGCCATGCAACGCGTTTTCATTTCTCCCCAGATACAACATGATTTCAGTTGACCTCACATTGCTGAGCTGTAGGAAACCATTGCTGTGAGAACAACAGCTGGAGGCCAATGACAAACTAACTGCAGTGAAATTGCTCCATTTTTGCAGTCTGCCTGCCTCTCCCATTAAAGCAGCGCACGAAATTATGAATATGAGAAGTAACCCTTGCTCCCAGCACAAATTAGCATCATTTCTGGAAAAGAAACAGGACATTCAGGCAAGAATACTCATTATTCTGTACTTTTCAAGATCAGGTTAACAGTCTGGAAGCTGTGTGTAGTATTACAGCAAAATACTACAACATCCACTTGCAAGATCTCAAGTCTTCATCTGGACAAAGTGGTGTTTGTTTTGCTGATGTTCAGAGTAATTTAGATGTGGTATCAGTAATGGGAACTGTGAATGATGGATGAAAAGATGTGATTTCTGTGCAATGCACGGAGGGAATACAATAATTACTTTATTCAGCTTTGTGCTAAATCATCCAAACATACCCATCCCTCCGCTTCCATAAAAGTTTACCTGATCTCAAAAGTTCACCATTAAAATTCTGTGTTCGTTGCAGATTTCATTTCATTTATCCCTTCCCCTCCAAGAAATCATCTTGTAACCCTCCAGAAAAAAAACTTTGATTCTCACACCATTTTTCCCCAAGACTATTTGAGGGCAGAGGGGATTCTAGGAAAACAAGAGGTTCCTGGCTAAAGCCAAGCATGAGGAATTAGAAGGAAGCACGAGGGCACATAGAGCCTGGAGTCCTTTGCCAGAGCTGGAGAGCAGGCAGGGATAGCTTTCCTGGTGGTTTTATAAATCGCTTCAAACAATTATGGAAAAATTAATGTTTCAAACACTGAGGGAAGGAAATCAAGCCTTGAGCTTGCTGTCTCACATGTCAGCAGCAAAATTTCCATGAGAACAGCTGCAAGCCGTGGAGCAAAAGGCTGAACTACACTTTTCATCCATGGGCAATTCTGAGCTAATCAGCTGAATAAAATCTAGCAATTATTAGAAACTGAGTAATCAGGGAAAAAATGTCCCTGATTCATTCAAGCATCTTTAAAAATATCCCCAAAATAATTTCTGTTACTTATAGTCCCAGGGAGGGTAGCACACAAAAGACAGTTGAGATGTATTTAGTTTTTATGTGGCCAGGTATTGATGGAACAATTTGACCCAAAGAAGAAAAAAAATGTTCATGAAAAACCATTTTTCCCCTTTATGTCACAGGAGAAACAAAGTGCTATTTTGGCCTTTTCTCAATACTTGAAATACCTACAAAACTGTGTGATATTTAATATCTCTTGAAAATTAAAATTTTCCTTATCTTTGGAATTCCTGAATACCAAACACTGATAATGATATCACCATGATCAAAGAATAATTATTTAAATTAAAAACCACAAACAAACAAACAAGCATTTATGATTTGTTCTATCGGTTGTCAAACATATTTTCTATGAATTATTTCTCGAATACCAAAATGTGTAGCTGGATAGTTTTCCAAAGTAAGGATGATTTCTTCCAAATGTGTTTTTGTCTTTAGGAATACTCATTGTCAATAGACTGGGAGACAAGGCTATTGTCAAAGATATTTTTCGCTCCTTTTATTGCTATAACAATCACCCCAATTGCATGCCTGCTAATGAATAAAATCATTCTCAATTATTTGCTGTTATGGCTTTGTCATCTGTTATAAAAAGAGGTGAAAAATGTTGACTATTCCTGTGTTCGGCATGACCAAAGTAATTAGTATGATCAGAGTGTCCAGGATTACCTTATTTCCTTTTGTTTCTTTCTTTCTTTAGCTTGGAAGATTGTTACTGTGCTACACTTGGGCTGTGTTGCATCTTTCTACATCTGCATTTCAAGAGGAGAAGTCAAATTTTCCTAGAACTAAACAAACAAAAAAAAAAAGTAAGTAATAGCAGATCAAAGTTTCTGTAGAACTGTTCTACTCTTTCCCCAAAAATGTTTCTGTGTTTTGAGGCAGATGATTTAATCAAACCAAACTGACATTTTCCTAATGGCTCTTAAGATATGTATTAAAATAGCACTTTTACATCAACACATGTAACTTTTTTAAAATCAGAGAATAATTCAGATTGAAAGAGAACTTAGGAGGTGCCTCAAAATGGGTCAGTCATGAGGTCAGGGTCATTTATCCAGGCAAATCTCCAAGAACAGAGTCAGCACAACCTCTTTGAGCAACCTGTTCCAACACTTGACTGCCTCAACCCATTTGGATTCCCCTTTTTGTTTTTATTTTTGCCCCCTGCCTCTTGCCTTCCCACTATACAAAACTGTAACAATAAAAAAGAAGGAAAATATTGCATTCGTAGAATTCTTGAATGGTTTGGATTGGAAGGGATCCTCAAGATCATCCAGTTCCAATCTCGCTGCCATGGGCAGAAATACTTTCCTCTATCCCAGGCTGCTCCAATCTCCATCCAGCCTGGCCTTGGACACTGCCAGGAATGAGGCAGCTACAGCTTCTCTGATCAACCTGTGCCAGGGCCTCACCACCTTCATAGCAAAGAACTTTTCCCTAATACCCAGTTCAAATCTCACTCCATCCAAAAAGCCATTGTTTAAAGCCATTGTCCTGTCCCTCCATGCCCTTGTCCCAGGTCCCTCTCCAGCTCTCCTGGAGCCCCCTCAGGTTCTGGGAGGGACTCTCAGGTCTCCCTGGAGCCTTCCCTTCTCCAGTCTGAACAACTCCAGCTCTCTCAGTCTGTCTTTTATTTGAAAGGTAGAAGGCAACCCCCACACTGCCTCTCCATAAGGAGAGCACACATTACACCTTCTGCAGCCCGTTTAGTTACTCCTCTGTAGGAGCCCACAGGGAATTTCTCCCAGGTCTGATTAACACCAGCCCGTGCAGCTCCCCTGAGACTGCCAAGGGAGGCAGACCCCACGCCCTCCTCACAATCAACAAAACTCTGAGTGCAGAGCAGCTAATGATGACTAAACACAGAGATTAAAACACATGAAGAGTACCAAAAATATGCAACAGATTTTTCTCACTAGTGTGAGATAAATTCAAACTCTTCAAACTGGGGTTTACAGTTTACTGTTCTCAGCGCTGGGGAATGAAGGTAGCAAACAGTGTGGAGATTCACAAAATAATTCACAAAGGTCTGATAAAGCCAGTTAGCAATCATCCAGAAAGCTCCTCTGGGTGGGATTCATTTCACCTCAGTGCAGACATCTGGGAGTTACACAGCTACACCTCCAGGAGCTCCCACACTGCCTGCTGAGACCCCTTTCCACATTTATATCAGGATGAAATGGCAATTGACTACAATTGATGACCTGAGATGTCTCAAGTGAGACAAGATAAATTCAACTTTTTGCATCCATTACACCTACTCATCTCACTGCCCCTACTAATGAACAACTGCTAAACTTCCAAAGACTGGAAGTGAGTGGTGGGACTGGGCAAACATCATTAGTCACCAGCAGACTGTGAACACATAAAAATTCTATGATTGCCTAATATTGAATTGTCTTGTTAATGACTACCTCTAGCACAAGCCTTCTTAGCAATTAGTGAAGCGTTAAGTCACATTTTCTTTTGCCTGGTAAGGGGGCACTAATTTTCATCTACTTTGCCATCATAAATAATTTAAATCTGTGCAGAGATCACTTTCTGTAAGTGCTCGAGCAGTCAATTGACAAGTTGTCAAATGGCCAGTTGCAAGCACTGAGGAAGCACAGGAACTCTGTGGCAGCATGAGTGAACCTGAGAGAAAGGAGCTGAAAAGCTTTTAATGACCATGGATGAGTCCATTGCTGCAGGAGTTAGGATGAGTTAGGTGTGATCACCTGGTTATTAACACCAGCCCATGAACTTTAACTGGTAGCTTTGGTGTCCTCAAGGAAACAACCAAAGAAGAGAAACAACCTGTTGGTCATCAAGAAGCACAAAAGCCTCCAAAAGCAACCAGAACAAAATCATAAAAGCCAACAGCAAATGTGACCATGTGGTTTGAGCTGAGTCGTCATCATCCAGGCATTCCCTGCCCATCCCTGTCCCTAAGGATCGTGGGTGTAACCAGAAGACAAGGAAAGATTGGCTGGAAAGTCCATGAGCAGGATGCAGAATCATCTCTCCAGCCTCTGAGGAACCCAGGAGTGGAGGAGACCCCAAGAAACCTCACAGCTCAGGACCGTGGCTGGAGCTGCCTTACAGGAAAGTTAACTTATAAAATTGCATATATTTGTGATTAGAGTGTGGTGATATCTGAGTCCACTGATCCTCAGCACTGGGGCCTTGTACGGTGGCAACTGCACAAAGAGTTGAGATGAGTCTCTTTCCTCTGCTGTTATCAGGGAGACTGATCAGATGCTGGTCAGATGACAGGGAAATAAACCTCAGGGGTGGAGCTTTACAAAACAAAGAGAAGAAACAGGTCAGGACCAGCCTTCTCCTAACTGGAATAAGAAATGGCATATATCTTGATTTTGAAGTGCCATACCAAGAAATATCAGCAGGTCTGGGGGCAGATTTAAAAAGTGTGGCCAGACAGAGTGAATCGCTCATTTTTTATCATTCTGAAGTGAGGAAGAGGAGGAGGAAAAGGAGAAGGAGAAAGGGAAATTCATTCATTTCAGCAAGCTTGGCAGGCAGAGTCCTGCCCAAGGAAGGAGAACATGCTGCAGGTTACACCTGGCTGCCAGGAGAGGGACGAGCTGTGATTTTTAACAATATATTTTCTATAGTGCTGCACTGAACCATCTGTAGATTTTATGGATACTCAAGCTTTGAAGCAAACAGGCAGAATCTGAATTGTTTTCACCACTAAGGAATGAGAGTTATGCTCTGACTGCCTCTAACATCTAAGGACTTAAGGACATCCATGTAAGAATTGCTGCAGTTTTTAACTTGGGTTTTTTTGCATTTGAGATTTAAAGGTCAGGCTGAAAATACATCAGGTTTTTTGTCTTTCCACATGTAAGCAGTGTTACAAAAGTGGCTAATGTGGTTAATGGCTCTATAAACTTATAACTCATATTAACATGACTTGATAACAACAAACAAAAGCTGTAGAAACTCATGGTTTGGATTTTGGACTGTTACCAATAACTGAAAGTACTAAATTCACCAAAAGTATCACAGACTTGCTATTTTGTCATTTGAAGATTCCTTTCTATGTGTACGTTTTGATACAGAAAGGTCTCTCAGCAGCTAAATATATGGAGGAAAAAACTTACGACAAAATGCAAGAGAAATATTTCTCCCAAGACCATGACAAAATTCAGCTGGTCCATGAAAGAAAACCTGAAAGAAAACCCCTCACCTGTAAGTAAAACACAGCAAAAAAACCTTAAGTTTTGAGAAAACTTAACTTGCACGCACAATCTAAATTTTAACTTGTATTGCCAAAGATTTAGTAGTTCCACAATTTAATGATTTTTTTAAATTACATGGTCTTTTGTCTGACACAGTTTTCTAAATATATTAAAATTTACCTAATCAGAAGTTAGTTCTGAACAAACCATTTCCATTAGGTATGTCATTTAATAGTGCCATTTAACAGTGTCACTTCATAAGGGCACACATAATGTCATTAGGTTCCTCAATTTTCTTTATTAAGTTCACTATTTGCCCTTTTCAAACTTTGAAAATTGAAATTTCAAAAAACTTTTTTTCGTGGATATGGAAAATAATCTCAGACCAAGTCAAATAATTACAAAGTAAACCAAAATGTAGTACAACAAAAAATTAAAGCCTCTGAGACATGGAAAAGGAGCAGCACCTGTACCACGAGAAGAACCTCCAAACCATCTGGTTTTCTTAGGTCTCACTTATTAGTTTATTTTGCCCCACAGTTTTTCATGACAAAAGCATTCACCAGGCACAGTACAGCATATTCCACAGATAAAACAGATGTAATTATGCCTTATTCACAAAAAAAATCTATTTAAGATCAATTTTTAAGTCTCAAAAACCAAATGTTAGTCTGTATCAGAACAATATTACTAAGCATACACCTATGTAAGAGAGAGTAATGTTATAAAACTTAAGGTTATTGAAATTTGCTTTGATTTGAAATAAATAACTAAAAACTCTGAAGTTTGTAGATAAAATATATATATCTGCAATTTTCATGCACAGTAAAAAACTTCCTTACATGCCTATTCACTTTTCTGAGATTCCATTTCTTTCCATAGTTAACTTATTTCAGCAAAATAACAAGTCAAAAACATTGGGGAAGCTCCTGTGCAAAGGAATAAATAAATACTCTCTCCTCTCCACTTCAGTTTTTTTCGTGCCACTCAGGAAAAGAAAATGTGCTGCTCAGGTTTTTTAATGATTTTTAGGCAAATAAAAGGTCGCTGAATCCTATAGAAGAGTCTACCACAAACCACCTTTTTTTTCTAAGAAGAGAAAGTGCAGTAAACCACAGGACTTACATTATTTTCCATCCCTCTAAGCGAAGGTTCAAGGAGTCACTTCTTTCTGTGCAAGAGGAGCATTATCTCAGCCCAGTTGTCTCCCAAGAAATAGATGGAAAAGCCTCCTCACTGCCTTTATCATGTCTGTGTGCCCTTCCAGCGATCCCCCAGCACTCTGGAGATGCTGTTCCTCCAGGAACTGTGCTATTTGTACGTGGGGGTGTTGAGGGAGGTGTCTGTGTGAGCCATGGAAGGAGCTGATGTGATTACACAGGGTCTCCTGGGAAAGGCAGAAACCTCAGCTGGGGAGGCTCCAAGCTGAGCATTTCTCCGTGATCCTGTTTCATCCCTGGATTTCTGAGCATTTTTCACACATAATCAGGAGTGAAGCTGAGCAAAGTGGACGGGAAACACGGAGGAAAACGTGTTTGTCAACTTTACAGTGGGAGATGTCTGCACTATAACAGATAGTTTATAAAAAGTGTTGGCCTTTATATTTTCTTTGATTACCTCAGTTTCAATTCTCTGCTTTAGTACAGTCCAAAAAATGAGGGTGATAGAAAATGAACTAAAATACTATGACTGAAGCTGAGTGGAAGACTGGAAAACTGCTGGCTGTTACCTCTCTCTCTATGCGTGTGTGTGTGTAAATTTATGTGTGCGTGCATGAACATGCATATATATATAAATAAAATGTCAGTGCATATGTGAGATTCATATAAATGGGTTGTCCAGGGTATATACATGGTTGTTCTGGGGTTGCTCAGCCTGGAGAAGACTCCAGGGAGCTTTAGAGCCTCTCCCAGTGCCTAAAGGGGCTCCCAGAGAGCTGGAGAGGGACTTGGGACAAGGGCATGGAGAGATGGGACAAGGGGAAGTCGCTTCACACTGAGAGGGGGCAGGTTTAGGTGAGACATTAGGATGGAATTCTTTACTGTGAGGGTGGTAAGGAAGTGGAACAAATTATGCAGAGAAGCTGTGGCTGCCCCATCCCGGGAAGTGTTCAAGGCAAGGCTGGATGAGGCTCTGAGTAACCTGGTCTAGTGGAAGGCGTCCCTGCCCACGGCAGGGGTTTGGAATTGAATGATCTTTAAGGTCCCTTCCAACTCAAACCATTCTTTGAATTCATATTAATTTTATACAGGTGAAGATGTAGGCAAGAATTCACTCGCTCCTGACACCTGCAACTGCTCCCCGGCTGAAGCCACTGTTGGGCAGGATGGGAGAGATCTTGGTCTTTGCAGCTGTGTCTGCACAGCTGACTGGGCTCATTCTCTGGCCCTGAAGCTACATAGCAGCAAACTTCTGCCCGTAAAACTAAGTTTTGTTATCCCTCAAAACCAGGGAGGGAAAGAAGAGCCCCCCTCTCTAAGGAGGGACTCCTGAACTGTAGAGGATCCTTCCTCTCCTGCGGGGGAACCAGGATTTCTCTTCTCATTTCTCCATGTGGTTTGCTTAGGGACAGAGAGAGTGATCTTGTCTTTAGTCTGGTCCAAAGGATCATTATTTCTGAATTAGCCTGGCTGATGAACTTTTTAAGACAGAAAGATGTTGCCTTCTTTCCGCTAAGCATTGGCTGCACAAGAATAAAAACAGTTATCAGACACTAAAGAGAGAAGTTAAGGCTGACACAATCATTCCAGATAACACTTCACTTTCAGGATGTTTAATATTGCACTAGTTAAAATGAGATTAGTCCAAGGAAAGCCATCTGACCTCTGGGTGGAATTTGAGACGGTGCCTCTCCAGCAAGAGAAGGCATTAAAAACGTGAGCACAGTTTTGACACAGAAGATCTGGGTGCTGGATCCTTCCCTACAACAAATAATCTCAGGACCAATAAAATACTTTGTTAATCTTTTTTATTTATTCACTCGCAGCTTTGAGGTAGAGGTTGAGGTAGAAGAGAAACTTTCAAGGAAAGTAGTCCTGCAATATTCTGAGAAAAATTCTATTTTTTTTTTTTATGTTGAATTTCGGTTTGTTGCCAATCTCCTCCTATCTTTAAAGTTACCTTCTTTCAAAGCATGCAGGGCTGTGAGGAATGGGAGAAAGAAGTCATGGTGGAATACCAGATCTCCACCTTTGATGTGCTTGTGGAAAATTGCTGTCTTTTGTCCAGAGCTTTGCTTCATTAGGGTCTAAATCTAATGAGTGTTGCTGTAGAAGGTTAAACTCTTGTCTTGGACACTTTGGACAGGGCACTGCACAGAAAGTTTGATTTCATTGGAAGATGCACGTGTGTGATGGTGAGGAAGACTATCCACAAATGAAATTAGGAAATTTCATGGCAGGTTAAAGAGATAAAAGATTTATTAATCGCTCTGACTTCAGAATTGTCATCACTATCCCACTTCAAAGCAATATCAGGTACAGAACAAATTCAATTCATATTATCTCTTGTTCCCTCCAAGCTATCTGTCTGCCGTAGGTCCAATATAGCTTTTAAACCATCTGACATTAATTTTATGAAGCTTGAGCTGTTTGAAGCTTAGGTATCAATGAAGGTGGGTAAAGTTCACTTCCTTTGTACAAATATCTGCACCTCCTATTCATAGGAAAAGAATAGACAAATAATAAAGGTAGATTTTAAAATACATTTTTGCCCCCCAAAGAAACATAGAGATGCCAAATAGGATTTTCAGTGAGAATGGCATTGCAATCAAGGTGACTTAGGCTCCTAAACTCTCTTCAGAATGACACAAAGGGTCTCTAGCACCTGTTGCATAGACAGCTTTCCTATCCATCTTCAGTGCTAATTTCAAATTACACTTAACCCAAATTTAGAGATTTCACCCAAAGTTACTTACACTTCATCCAAAGTTAGAGATGAAGATCAAACTTGAAGCAGCAGCTGGTCTTGGCCTCCTCCCTATGGGTTATTCTCCTGTACTTAAGGGGGAAATATAACCTGCACTTTCTAGAGGCAAGAAAGAATTATTGTCATCCACTGATGAAGCAAGCAGGAAGGCATCTCTTGTTTATCTCTGGCTTCCCCAGGTCCTTGTGCTAACCTTGAGATGGCCCAGACTGAATCAGAGATAAGATTAGCTCTCACCTCAGTAATTAAAAACATCCCAGGGTGTTTCCAAAGGGAGCTTTCTTTCACAGGTTCCTTCCCAGGTACATCCTCGTGTGCACTGAGCTATCCAAGCCCGCTGACTGCTCGTGGAAAAGAGGTCACTGAATCCTTTCTGGCAGTCAGCCTGGTTTATCCCAGTGACTGCTTGAAAAAGCAGGCGTTTCGTGCTCTGGGTGGGGCAAAGTAGCTTTGGGTCACAGCTCCCTGCAAAAAGCAGCAAATGCATGAAAAATGCAGAATTGTTGAATTGTAGTAGCTGAAAAAAAATTAGTTGAAGGTGAGAGAAGCAGAATTCTGGGCTCCCCTGGCTGTGCTGATGAAATCTCCCTTGGGTATAACAGGAATTTAGATGTGTCCCACCTCCTTTTAAATGTGTGGGGAGAAAACAGAAAATCTCTGCCGGACAGGGAAGGGTAAGGAACCTTTGGCATTGACATTTCCTCCCCTGTCCAAAATTAAATCCTCATTTTTTCCCACTGGACTCAGAGCAAAGCTGTTTGAGTCCCCTCTACCCCTTCAGTAGGAAAAGTGAAGAATCTCCACCCTCAGCAAATTTAAGTCAAGAGAGCAGCTGGAAGGAGATAAATCTCAAGCTAAATGAAACTTTAAAAAGTAGAAATGTAAATGCTGCCATCATAAAATGTAAGCCTTGCTAAATGAAGAAGAAAATCAAAAAGATTCCCCATTTGTAAAGAATAAATATGGAAATAGTCTATAAAAAATTAAGGTGTTTAGAGGGAAAATGGGGAGAGGTATTTAAAGAGCTCAGCAATATCTGCATTCACAAATGATACAGAAATGGCTTAATGGAAGAAGGCAAATATTTGATAGTAATGGATATTTGAACTTAAGAAAAATTAATACTTAAAGACAAGTGAAACATTCATGTGATGTATGTTTGCTATTAGAAAATAAGAATATTCATTAAATAGAAAGTAGTTTAATCTAAGATGAAGTTGGTCAGTAAGAATCAAATTGCCTTTTGGTTCTACCCTCCACAGCTTAGCAGCAACTTTGAGATAGGGAATGGTTACTTAAAACCAATACAAAATAATTTCATTTCTTGGTTCTTTTAAAAAAATAACGACCAACTTATTTCTGTGTGATTCCTGACGACGCTGTAATTGATATACGTGTACACACCCATCTGTTATGACAAATGGTGCAATTTTATTGCCATTTAGGAAGTAAGGAATGGAAAGTAGATTGTGAAAAATTATATAGGAGATGCAGCAATCAGTATCTCTCCAGGTTTCTACATAGATTTCATCACTATAGTAACAGAGACACAATGGTGAATACAATGGCAGCTTTAATTGGGAGAATGAGGATGAGTTTCATGGGTGCAATCCTTTTTTAATATATTTCTGAGCTCTCAAAACATCACCAGATTTGGTAAAGATTAATTTTTGGCTTTTCCTGAGAAGTCAGGTATTATTTGGAAATCTCAGCTGTAAAATCCTTTTTCATTTCACGATCACCTTCTTTTAAGGATACAGTGTGGGGTTTTGTTTGGTAACTGATCCTCATTTTTCATGGCATAAAGGTTCATCAATCAGAACCATTTCAACTGCATGACGTGGGAGAAGGGAGATGAAAACCAGATAGGAAGTGTTAATGTCTAGTTTGTAAAAACAGATTTGAATTCTTCATCTGGAAAAGGAAAAATATCCGTGTTGTGATGTCTTTCCTTCACTGTTGACCATTTGGGTTATGCAATGCAGAATTACGTAGTCCTTAATCAAAAGGAACCTTACACATTCTGAACAGCACCCCTCTAACTAAAATAATAAATTACAGCTTTTCAATTGAAAGCATTGTAATTTCTAATGCCAACCAGCACAGACTGGAACAAATTATTTTGCAACTTCGGTGCAAGTAATATTTCAATATAAAAAAACAAAATAAATTTAGAATTGCTTAACTGACACAGTTTTACATAGATAAGATAAAGACCATAACACCCATCTTATGCTTTCTTTTTCCCTCACTAGGATGAGATTTATATAATAAATTTCCAATTTTTTGGAGGTGTACTGTTGATTTTATTTGGTTAATGAAATTATGGTATGAAAACTCACCTCCCAAATGCTGCCTGTCAACACAAGGAGTTATGTTCACCTGTGCATGTTGAAGCTTTTCAGGGTTTTGGGATTTTTTATAACACAAGAGAAACGGAGATCTCCTGGCCAAGAGGGGAAATCCTCATCAATTACTGTTTATGGGATGAGTATTAACATATGTGGGATTTGTGGCCCAGTGTGAAACTGAGGGAATGATGCTGCAGAGAGCTTCCAGTGATTGATGATGGCTGTTTACTGCACAGAGATTAGAATAGCTTTTATCATACATTACATTGCTACTTCGCTTTAAAAGAATAGCTGAAGCCATTTTCTGACCCACATAATAGTGAAGTCTTAAATGGTATAAAGTAGCTAATTGGCATTTTTGTCAAAATAAAAGACCTAGGATAAAGGAATCTCATTTCCTTTTATCAGAGAATGAAGTTATATTTTTAAAAAAAATCATGATGATGTAAAATTCCGACTCGTTTGAATGGATAATTGTTATTACAGAGTAACAGGAAATTGCTTTCTCCATAAGTATGTATAAAAATCATTCTGTTACATACAGTAATCTCCAGATTGCTAAATGGTCCGATGCACATTGTCATCAGGAAAATTTGCTTATCACCTACTCAAATGGAAAAATATGGATTGCTCTTCTCTCTCTCCTCAGTGACCTATCAGAATAATACTAAGAGAATTAGAGTAGGGAAAGAAATAAAGTTATACTATTAATATTCCTAATTTTGCTTCATCAAGGAGCATTAGGTGTATCTAGAAATTTCCCTCACTGTTCCAGACACTGGATATTTACATGCTGAAAAACCTGCTTTTATTATCCATTATATCTTTATTTTTCTGAAAAAGCAAAACACAAAAATTTGATTATCTGCGGTAAACTGGAGGTAGCTTTAGGTACTTGAAGATATCACACCCTGGAATTGGGGTCCAGATGGGTCAGAATAAACCACAGCCTTCAGGAGAGGCAGATTTTAAGGACCTAAACACAGAGTAGAGTGGATGGGCTATTTAATACATAATAAGATGATTGACTAAAGCATCTGTTTGGCAGAGTGTGGTTATTTAGACACTGTATTATTTATCAGACGGGAATAGCTGAAAAAACAACGAGTGTCAGGCATTGTCTAGAAAATGAGGCCCCCTCTTACAACACAAAATAATTGTAAAGGAAGATCTGAACTGCACAATCCCCAACAGACCAGTGTGCCAGGTGATGCTCGGGGAACCACACCCTTTGTTCTTTCCACTTTACCTGGAACAGAGGAGTTTCTCACCACCTGCTCTCTTCAACAGTTTTCTGCAGGAATTTTCACTTTTTCCTTGGTAGTCTTGATATTGTAATTCTGCACCTATGACATGTTTCTGTGGGGTCTTTTTGTCAGCATCTCCACCTCTGGTTTTGTCGTTTCCTGTCCAATAGTGCTTGCTCTTGCAGTCCGTGGTACAACGGAAGTGAGCATATATATATATATATATATAAATAGTATTTTTCTCCCAATTTTTGTAAATTTTCGGGCCGTCTGTAACCTTCTTGTGTAACAGGAGAGTGAAAAGAGGCCAAACTCACAGCCAAGGTGTCAGTTCACTACCACAAGTCTTTCCAGTCCAACGTCTCAAAAGAGCTGAAAAGCCCCAGCCAGTCCTGCTGATTTGAATTCAGCAGGTTCATTCCAGGTGGGGTGTGTAAATCCTCTAACTGAGGGCCCAAATACCTGCTGTGCATAGTTCACCATTAAATCTGGGAACAGCAGCGTAAATGGTTTGGGAAAGGAAGAGAAGTTTTGCATACAAGAAGTGCAAGGTGTATGCATAAGGTGCATACACCTTAATCATAGGATAACTCTCTGGGTATTTGCAGACCATTGCATCCTTTGAGCCACAAAGTTTAATTTACTATATTAAAAAATAATTAATTTCCTTTTAAAATATATGAGAATGTTTCTTGTCTTTTTTTTTTTTAAGTTACGCTGATGTGGAAATTAAGACCTTCTAAACATCGGTGATCAAGAACTTTCTTTAAAGAACAGCAGGAAATGACTAATACAAATATACAGTGAAACCACCCAGTCATTTACACAAAGGAATCTTCCTCCAGCTCTTTAATGGACTAATGCATGCTGGATTGTAATGGGGCTAATTTGCTCAACACCTACTTAAGGAGAAGATGCTGGGGTGCCTGATTTTTCCCCTCTCTTGGGTCTGAAAAAGCAATATATTGCCTACATGAAAGCATCCGTGACACTTTGATAGATGCAGTGAGCTGCAGCCAATGCATAATTGGATGATGCTAAGAGAAGTGTCTGAAATTGCCTCTCAGAAGTCAGGCTTTAAAAGTCTATCAAATTCAGCAAACAGAACGGGAAAAAATGTCTAGGATTTGTTTCATCACTCATCTCACTCTCCCCTTTTCAAGCTAAAACTGGAGCTTTGAATCTGTGGCAACAGGAGCACGCGACTGGAAGGTCAAAGGGATTTTCTCTTGCTATGAAATGTGTAATGTTCAAAGCGCCTGCCACGAGTGTTTTTGTGTCAAAATAATATAAAAGCCAGGGGAAGTAATAATCTGAAATAACATCAGTGTCTCAGCAGTATAAGTCATCCTAATATTTCTTGTAATGTGTGAGCTTCACTGCCCTACAGAAGAGAACGTTCAAGCAATCTGTCTCCTGTTGTTGGTACCTGGTGTAACATACCACGGACACACGAGCATATTTACACCTATAAATGCAAAAACTTGGTGATTTCTTCTCAAATAAATCAAAGGTTATGTAGCTGGGGCTACGCTTTCACGTTATAAACATTTTAATTCTTATATACTTACAAGAATACAAGCATTTGCTGGGTGCCAGACATGACACGCATTCAACAAAAGATTTGTAGAGACTGCTTTAATTCTCATATCTTATCCATCAGGTTTTCATCATGCAATTTCTTGCAACACATAAAATATAAAGAAATTAAGGTTGGAAAGGGGAAAAAGATGGGAAAAGGTGAGAGGAAAAGGGAATGGAATGCTTGTATTTACCCACAAGCTTCATACAACATCCTGCTCTGTTACTGAGCCTACTCAGTTCTGCTGAAACTGGATTCAGTTTCTTTTTCTCTGGGTAGGAGGTTGACTTTTGACATAAAGGATCTTTTCCTTTGCAAAAAAAAAAAAAAATCATCAGTTCACAATACCAGAGCTGCTGCATCAGGTAGGGATTACTTTTTAAGGAAGCAAAATCTGGTGTTTCTCACACATACACACACACGCAAAGGTTCTATAGGAATCTTTACAGCAATGTTAGTACACTAAAAACTTTTATTTGTGAGATGTTGGGGCCATCAACAATCTTTGGTCTAAAACACAAGCAAAAGCTAAAGGTAAGGTGTTAACAGCTGGGTCTGATTACATTCAAAAATCTCAACATTTTGGGGATTTATGGGAACACGCGTGCTCCCACTTTTCACTTACAGCACTGGGCAACTTTAGGAGTCCCTTTATTAATTTTTTGGGGTACATGTACTTGGGGAACATGATATATAATCATGTGATTCCTAAGTGCTTGGGAAGGGCAGAATTTACAAGATTCCTGGGGATTTACTTGCTGCCTGAAGTCTGAGGCCAGTTAAAGCCTTTCCTCTCTACTGAGGTAAAGGACTTGAGAATTCAACTTTGAATTCAGCAGAACTGGCATGAAGAAAAGGCCACCAGCCTTATAAAACCAGGAAATACCTCTATGTTCTTCCACACCACAGAAAGATGGAATTAGACAAAAGCCTTGCAAGCAGGATGGAATGAAATTTGGTTATGCAGAGAAGCAGATTTACTAAATCACCTTCAGAGAGCCAGAAAGTGTTTTGTGAGAAAATTACTATTACTCCTCAGCCATTTACAGTGATCCTCTGCTTTCATCCATGAGAGATGGGCACTGTGGAAGCAGTGGCCACGAAGCCAGGTTTGAAAATGTGCATTTTCCAGCGAGGAATGGCCCACCGGGCACTGAGCTCAGGCATGAGATCAGTGGGGCAACGAGGTGGTACCTGGAAATGAAAGCCTCTGCCAACCCAGCCCATTGTTTTCCCTTTACTACAGCTGAGTGCAGCATTCAAATCCATTAATTCACGTCACCAAACCTGGAAATGTGGAGACAGATTTCAGTTTACTCCTTATATATTATTCATGGCGTGCTATGAAACATTATGGAGTTGATTTAATTGCACTGCAATTAAAATACCTGTTTCTGTGTACATAGGTAAACATGCAAAATTTAAAACCTTGAATGAAGATGGTTGTTGTCACTGTTTCTATAAGCATTGAGATGAGCAAATAGGTTCTAAAATAATAATTTTTGCTTTCACCATTGCCTTGTCTTTAACAAATAGAAAAGCTTTTCTCTAAATGTTTGCTCATTTGTATTCTTGACCCGGGATAATTTCAGAAAGAAGAGCAGCCATGCCTGGTTCGCAGAGTACAATAATCCAAGCAGATTCTTTTAGCTGTTCCAAGCATGGAGCATGAGATGTTTAATGTCAAATTTATTTATTTCATTATATTTCATTCTATTTTATTTCACATGGGATTTTGATTCAGCAGAATGATGCATAATATGCTGAAATCTGTGGTGGCACAATTGCTCCCCTCCCACTCCCTCAGGCTGCCCTGAGATCTCAGAAATGCTCGTTAGGCCTCGGCCTTGATGAGCAGCTCCTGGGCTGAGCTTATCAGGAACTCTGCTGGGCTCCCAGGAACTTGGGCTGTCTAATGAGCTCCTCTTTTTTAACATCAGCCTTGGAAACTTCTCTTTCTCACCTAAATATCAGCCCAAGTGGAACAACACTTTTGCTATTGAACTTGCAGAGAAAGTTACCAACCCAAATGGTGTCCAGGATGGGAAATCATTATGACTAGAGGCAAACCTCTCGCAACCCTACAAGCAGCTGTCCAAAGTGAGACCCTTTGAGCTCTCCTGGTCCCAGAGGGGTGAGACCAGAATCCCCCTCTGAGCAGGGCCTCTCGAGCTCGTGAGCTCTCGTGGTCCCTGTGCTTAGAGGATCGCTGCCGAAAGCTGATGATGGGGCCTGGGCTGACGCTCCCACTGCTCAAGGCTCAACCTTTCCCTCACTGAGAAGCTGCAAAGGCATCTGCCCTGAGCACTTCACCGAATCTGAGTGGAAATTTTCACCTTGTACAGATTAATGTGGGACTGTGTGTGTGTGAGTGTGAATATTCTATAGCAAATGTGCCAGGAATGGTGCTCTCTTGGGCTCATTAGGGTCCTGAGAAGGCCTTTGAGAGAGTTACTGTTGTGCTTAGAGTAAATTCCATAGAATCTTTTGTTAAATTGTTTAAATTAGGTTACCTGGGTATTAATTAGGTTATTAGGTGTCTTGGTTTGAAAAGACAGGAGTCTGCTAAGGAAGGCAGGAGCCTCCCTTGGAAGAGAAAATGCACCTCCCTTCCCTCCGAATTAATATAATTCTGATATTGAGGAGCTTTTTGAGAAAAAAGAGTAACAGTTCTTTATTAATATAAACAACAACAGTAACCACTGACAGAGTCAGAATACAACCTGACACCCTGTTCAGGGTGGTAATAGCAGTCCAGATGAAATGGTTCTCTGAAGCGCTGATCGGGTAGAAAGAAAGGTCCTGATGGTCCAGTGAAGGCTCTTGTCCTCTGGAAATCCAGTAGGCAGGAACTCCTGTACAGTCCCAGAGTCCAGCTTATATTCAGGTGGGAATGCTTGGCTCCTCCCCCTGGGTGGAGCCTCTTACAATGGGATGAGATGACTCATGAGTCATGTGGTGAGTTCTTAATGGCCCATTAGCAGAGACAATGGGCCCCCGGATAGCAGGAGATAACAGTGCCTCAGCTGTTTTAACGGCTGTGGAGGTGGTGATAGAATAAACCTATTTTTAACCTAGGACATTAGGTTAAACTCTGGTAAATTCAAATATTGTTAAAACCTTTAGGCCTAATCTGTTGGTCAAGTCCAGGGCTAAGTTTGGCAGGATGATCCACTGTGAACCTTGTGACTCAATGAGAGAGTCTCCCTTAGTCCTTTTTATCCTTACACTTTCCCAACCTTACTCTTTTTCCATCCCCAGCCTCCACATAGGTCATTTTAGGTTGATTTTAGTTTTAGACTGATTGATTTTCGATTTCAGCCCAATATTTCTCTGTGTGCTTTAACCATCTAGTAAGTAGTAGAGTGAACTTCATCACACTTTCACTTTCATATGAAACCTGCTTTTGCCAGTGATTCTTTGAGCAATCTAAAACACTCATTTGTGACAAAATCACAACATAAATATAAGGTTACACTTAGCAAAATACAGCAACCTAAAATTTCAATCACAATACCCGTGTAAGCTCCATTGCCCTCTTGCTGGTGGATTCCCAGGTGTATCAGAAAGTGTGGCTTGCACTGATTTTTCCCAATCTTGTACATTAATTCTCTCTTTCCTCTCTGGATTTTTTGGGGGTCTGCCATCTGTATTATTGGCTATTTGTTAAGGGGTGAGCCCCCCATTCATGAAAGTAAGGGACATTAACTACTACCCATCATATCTGATGTTCTGGCAGCCATGGGATCATCTGTCTTGTGCAGAGCTGGCAGACAAAACAATTTGTAGGAGGAAGCTGAAGATAAATGCAATGGACATAATGGACATAAGCACAAGTGTTTTATTGAATGGGATGTCAGAGAGCCTGATAAATGAGTGATGGGCACCACGTATGTTTAGGAAGGAAATGTCATTCTCTAAAGATGCTGTGGTGGAGTCCTGTTGCTGCTGTTTTTATTAAAACTTACTGTTATCTCACTGAAAGGGGGGGGAAATTTTCTGTACACTCTGTACAGGATGGGATGCGGGAGAAGAAACAGCTGGAAATATTTTGGTGAATTTCTGTGCACAGATGTTGGAGAATCTGTCTTCTCATGCAAACACAGATTTCTGGCTGCAGCAGTTACAGGCTTCACTAGTAGCAGCAGCAAAAAAACACCAAGTGAAGAACACAAGGATGACTTATTATTTGCCTCATCATGTCTGTGTTATTACTTGAGCCAGAAGCACAAAAAATAGATAATTGAAGTAAGGGTATGAAATCTTTGCTGATAAATTCTGCAGAGACTGATGAGACTGCTAGCATTACTAAAATTCTGTCTCCAGTTCTACCCTCTTCACTTCAAGAAAGGCATGAATATATAAAAGAAAACTTAGAAAAGAGCTCCTCTTTCTGGTAACCACTTTAAATTGTCCCTGGGGACAAATTCTACTCAATGTTTGGGCAGCAAGGAAGGGTGGATGTTGTCTGAAATCCAACCTATGGATATCTAACTTTGAAATGCTCCTGCATAAACACAACTTCCCTGGAACCTGAAGAGGAAACTTCAGTTGCTCTCAGTCTGCCCAGAACTCGAACAGCTCAGCATTAAGGTAATGACTATCATTAAAATCAGCTTGGCCTGTCTTACCTTAACTCCATGGAACCACAAAGCAGATAACTGCAACAGATTTGCCCAAACAGCTATATTTTCCTGAGGAGTTGCCAAAACATCTCTACTGCTCTTTCAAAAGTCTCTGAAGATCAATAAAACCACTTACTAAGTTGATGCCTTCACATATTTTCCCTGGAACTGGCAGAGCAAAGAGTCAAAACTTGTGCTGTCACATTCAGCTCTGACACTGCTCAGTACCTTCATCCAAATATTTCTAATGGATGAGGGTACTGAAGAAACTTGCAGGAAGAAAACTGACATGATGTTGTGGAAGTCAAAATTTGGTTCCCAGAGGTGGGCAGCTGAGAAACCTCTTGTTAATTTGCCCTAGAATAGGGGCTAGAAGTGCATGTCCAAAATAGTATCAATTGACAGACTCCCAGGTTGTTGATTAATGTGTCTGTTTAGCCATAACATTTAAGTTGGAAAAGCAAGTGGCTGCTGTCAGGCTTGCTTTTAGCTGGTGGTAGTTAATGAAAGTATTTAAACTTTTAAACAGTTCCTGCATCTTTGAAACTTCTACCATAAATATCGAGCAATTTGTTCTACTTGGTTCCAACACAACAAATCTCTTCTCCATCACTTCTAGACATAATCCTGACCTCTGCTCCAGTTTCTTGGTGTGCTTTTCTTATGGAAACATTGCTCTAAACATGAGTTATAAAAGCATATTTTGGGATGTCTTCCTGCACCACCAAAGTTGTGAGGATTTCTCATGTTGAGAGAGAATGTTTAGCTCACTGATGGCTTTGGACAGTGACATTGCACATGACACACTTGTTGTGTCAAGCACAATAACCTCTGGTAGGTTCAGGGATAAGACACGATGATGAGATTCTCTTTCCGGTACCTTTCATAGAACCACAGAATGATTTGAGTTGAAAGGGACTTTAAAGATCATCCTGTTCCCACGGCTCTGCCATGGGCAGGGAACCTTCCACTAGAGGTTGTTTCTTTTCAAAAACCTTATTTCCACATGGGGTCTCTTTTGAGTCCTGAGGAAACAGTGGACAGTGCAACAGTGCAAGGTGAGCAGTAACTGAGGAACTCCAGAAAGTAAAAGGACAATTTCCACAAAACCTCTGGGGAGCCTGCTCTGAGGGATACAGTGCTACCACAAAAGTAGGAAAAAACTCCTATTTCCCAGGAGACTGTTTTCTGCCATGTCTGCATAGGAACAGGGACATGGAAATGTAAGACAGAGATCTGCGCCACCACTAAGGAAGCAATGCTGGTTTGTACTCTACTGCTGGCCCTCAGAAATTCCCTGGGAGCTCTACATTCACAGTGTTTCCTGACTGGAGGGATCCAATATTCCTTTGTTTCTGTTGTTCTCTGATTTAAGTATCAAACTTCACAAACAGAAAGGAATATTCTTCCTCTGTGTTCCAAGCACGCCTGAATTTCTCACGGAGTTCACATAAATCCAGGCAGTTTCACCTGGAGGAATTCACAGTTCCAGATTAACAGAATTGTCAAAAGCTCCCACCTGTTCACTGCTTTAACTCATCACCATTTACAGACTTATTAAAGAAACTCTACGTTGCCTCAGCAGCTGAAATGGCTTTTGGACAATTCCAGCAGGAAGAAGCTGCAACAGCTGGATATCACCATTCTCCTTTCAACCCTGCAACGGCCTGCTAAGGCAATTTTAATGCTTAAGCAATACTAAAGAATTGCTCAGACTTTTAAATTATCCCCGTTGTGAATTCAGGTGGTTTTGTAGCTTGCTGAGGTAACATAATCACTAAGGATGTGTCCATGCTATGTGTGATTTTGTCCAAAATTGCTGCCCCTGAAATGGAAATAAAGTGTTCATCTTTGAAATATTTCTAGTTATGGTCCAGGGCAGAGAACCTGGTGCTGCATTCAAACAAATATTTCTTAATTGCAAAGATCAGAGTGATTAATGTTTTAAATTCTCTTACATGGCTTTTCTAGTCTTTCCTTCTTTTCCAATATGCAAGAACAAAGCAGTCTTACCTCTTCTCTAAGAAACATTTCCTTTTACAGTGCTATAGAAATGTTTGAACTACCCCTCTGGAAAGTCCAAGCACAGAACAATTTTATTTTTTTTCACAACCATTAAGGCCTATCAGACCCCAGAACAGTCAGCAAACAAGCACTTACTGAGAACTGTGGCTAACTTGAAAGCCCAGGACAGAAAAAAAGAGAGTTGTGACACTTTTCTTCTGAACCATTTAGAATTAATTTGGTACTTCTATGCTGAAGTGTGTGAGTTTCACCTGTTTCACTGAAGACTGGCCACATCCTAAACCACAGTAAATGCTGCCATCTAATGGAACATGATTGTTGAACAAAAGCTGCTGGTTCACTCCAGAGCTCATTCCAGCTCACACTGAATAAAAATTACAGTTTCACCTGACAAGCATCACCGTGCACAAAACAATCCAAGCTGGACAGGAGACAGACCCACCCAGAATCTCTGCATCCCACTGCCCAGGGCTGCCGACACCTGAGTTCTCCTGAGAGCTCTGCAGACCCTCTTCAACAACCTTTTTATCTGAACAGAAACTGGTCCTGGAAGTAATCACAGAATCACCAAGGTTGGAAAAGACCCCCAAGATCATCAAGTCCACCTTTTGTTTGAACACCTCCATGCCCACTAAGCCATGACACCAACTGCCACATCCACTCGTTTTTTGAACGCTTCCAGGGATGGGGACTCCACCACTTCCCTGGGGAGGCTGTTCCAATGTTTAACCATAATAAATCCAGTTCAAACAATACTTTAGCTTTTAGCTTTCCTGTGCCTTTATTTGTCCTGAAAATAGCTTAGCTTTGACTATATCTGTCATATTTTAATAGTCTTTAACAAAGTAAATGACAGTAAAAATTCATTACCTTATTGTTCTTGCTATTCTTGGCCTGAAAATGTTGTATCTTTTCTGACTTCCTGTGAATAGCAAAATATTTTCAGCTTTCTTGTGCTAATAGGTAGCTATTTTGGGAAAATTATATTACTGTTATTCTATACCTCTAATAACAGATTATAACAGAATTGAAGATACTTCTTAGAAAATAGATAAAAACATGTTAAGCATCTGAAGCCTTTATTGAAGAATCTAAACCAGTCATATTCCAAACTGGTAAAAAAAAATCAGTAAAATATTAGTACACCTTGTTCATACTTTTTTCTCAGAATCAACAAAATAAATGTTTCCTCTAACTTTAATAAATGTTGTCTCATAAGATACATAATGAACTTCTTTCCAGATTACTAAGTAGTGCTTTCTAGGGATGAAGTATAATGATGGAATTTTATGTACAATTATTCTTTTCTGGAAACAATACCTCTTGCATAACATTCTTTGATTTTGATTACGATTAAGACAATTTTCATACACTGAATGATACAAAGAACAAATTCTGTACAACTGTCAGGCACAGGCAACTGAGGATGATCTGTTAAATCCCTTTAGGTGTTTGAGTAAAGACACCTTAAAAATTCTTAGGCATAAACAAATCCATTCAAAGACATTAGGAGGAGGATGGTCCCAAAACCATCAAAATTAGAGGCTGATTAAACTCAAGTGTCTTGAGTGAGCTCTTTTACAGAAGTGCAGTAATTACCTAATTTTTCTACAATAAAGCCTGGTTGGAAAAATTGGGTCTCCCTAAAGAGATATACATTATTCTATATCCTTGTGTGTTTATAAATATGTGCTTACAACTGATCTTTTACAGATTTCTTCTGTAAACACATGAACTAATGTAAAAATAACAGGTGAAAAAAATAACTCACCAACAGCTGAGGAAAAAAATTCCATGGTTTGATTTTCCTCTAATATTTATGACACAGTTGTTCAAATCTTAATTGCTTTAAGGAGCATTTGCAAATCTGGACAATTACAATACTTGAAGGCTGCCATCATTATTCTAAATTTAGAGTGTTATGCTCTGGGATCAAAGTATGGTCTTCATCTGAAAATAAGTGACATTGGTTTAATTGGAAATGCTGCAGCCTGGGGCAACCTTATGTGTCAAGCTTATTGCTGTCGGTCTCAGCAAAGCCATCACAAAACACAGGGAGGGATATGGAAGAAGCAGGACGTAATTTATCCACCTTCCTACCATGATTTTCATTAAGCAGTGATTCAAGAAGACTTTGCTTGTCCTGTATTTCTCGCTCAAAGACAGCACTGTTATGTTTACGATGGTATAAGGATATATTTTCAAGAGAACGCTGCCTCAAATACCTCCTGAAGGCCCTTTGAATAATAAGAGCTGACACTTCCTCTTGTTTTCTTCTAAGGGTAGAAGAAATTGGGCTGTAACAACTTCTAGATGGATTGCCAGCTGCAATCTTTTCTTCCATGTTCAATTCAAGATTGTCCAAGTCTCCAGATTCTCCCAAGACCCTTTTAGTGAAAGCCAGCAAGATATCCAAGCAGTGGATCTTATCTCCACTAACGATAGGGATGTCCATGGATATGAGCTGGATTTTATTGGGCTTTGGGATGCGCAAGGGGTCTTCCAGTGCATCTGCAAAGTCTGAAAGAGCAGAATAATCTATAAACTGCGTTGCCAGAGGATCAAACTTTCCCCACGTCTCATAAAACATGTCAAAATCATCCTCACAAAGAGGATTTGTGCTTTCCTCAGTGGCAACACTGAAGTTCTCCAAAATGACAGCTATGTACATATTTACCACAATGAGAAACGATATAATGACATAGCTTACAAAATATAAAATACCAAAGCCCTTACTTATGCAATTATTTTTCTCTGTCCCTGTTAAATTTAATTTGGGGGCACATGTATCAGATTGTTTTAGCACGGGAGCCAGAAGACCATCCCAGCCAGCTGATGTTGTAATTTGGAAGAGGCAGAGAATGCTACCACAAAAGGTTTGGAAGTTGAAAATGTCATCAATCCCACCCTCCCAGCGGAGACAGGCAAAATTTGCCATGCCCACAATGGCATAAATGAACATAATCAGGAAAAGCAAAAGGCCAATGTTGACCAGTGCAGGAAGAGACATCAGCAGTGCAAAGAGAAGAGTTCGAATTCCTTTGGCTTTGCGAATTATTCTCAGGACTCGGCCAATTCGCGCCAAACGAAGAGTTTTCAAAACTGTAGGGGAGAAGAAACTTTGAAAGACTTCAGAAACTCCAAGACCTTTAAAAGGAAAAAGAAAACAAAATGTTGTCAGGTCAAGTTAGTCAAATTAAAGTCTGTTTTGTCATATTCTGTGCTTTAGGTGTCAGAAGTAACACCGATCATATTACACCGCTCTTGATATAAACATCATCAATTCTGAAACTACTTAGAAAAAAGCATAGGTAAAGAAAGAAAAAATGTAGGATCTTTCAATATTAAAGAGATATCAAGATTTTTGCATAGTTTGGAAGCTGCGTTCTCCCAAGTTTCTCTGATTTGGGGGGTGAATTTATGCATTCATTGCTCAAGTACCTAAAAAATCCTTTAAAATCCGTTCAGGTCCTGTGCTGGAAGCTCTGGGGCTGTCTCTGAGCTGCTGTCTGAGTGCTGCTTCTTCTGCAGGCCTAAGCCTAAACGTGAGACTTTGACTAATGCTTAGGACTTGAATGAGATCAGAGAAGAGTAGGACGAAAATAAAGGAAAATTGTCTCTGAGTATTTATCCCCCAAAACACCTCATTCTATGACCCTGCTATCAGAGTAATGACACCATAGCAAGTGCAAATGATTACAGAGTTAAGAAGTCATAATTTCTCTGGGTTGTACAGGATGGCAAAAGGCTTCCGTGCTTTGGCAAGAAGCAGAAAACCCAGAGCAGTTTTTCTTTCCCATCTTTTATTATATGATATGACCTGAGTCAGAGTAGAAAGGACAGACAAAATAAACTGTACAAGAAACTAGAGCTCTACGTGACCCTTTGCAGAGTAAATGATCAGCATCTAGTCTTATTTAAAGAGCCAAAAAAATACAAGCCAGTTTTACTGATTTTTTTCAGTCAAAAATAGTGGTCCAGATTTAGAATGGTGTTGAGCAACCAGATTTTCCCGAGCTTTCTAAATCTGCAATTTGGGTCTGCCTTCTTAAGAAGAAGTCCTGGAAAATGCAATTAATCCCCATTTTTGATGCAAATGTATTTTTAACCTGAATTTTCTTTTACTGTGAAAACAACAGCTAACGTGACAACTTGTAAACTGAAAGCATAAAAAGTTAGACAACACTTTAAGTACAATAACTTAGAAAAGCTGTTACTAATTAAATTAAAATTCTGTTAATTCCTCAATAAAAATCATACTTTAAAAAACTTGAAAATTCTGTTTACCCTGTAGTTCCACAAAAATATAAGGGAAAACAAAAA
The DNA here is from genome assembly GCA_013397845.1 of Melanocharis versteri. Lineage (NCBI taxonomy): Eukaryota > Metazoa > Chordata > Aves > Passeriformes > Melanocharitidae > Melanocharis > Melanocharis versteri. The sequence goes on along the minus strand of VZTG01007358.1, from coordinate 677,142 downwards.
TACACCCTTTCAGAAGGAATCACTGAACAGATAGCTTGAAAAAGTACAATGGATCTGGAATTTGTTTATCAAATATATGTAGGTGGTCACTTCATACTGGACTTTGGCATAATATTGGTAAGACACATTACCTGACCTAATGATTGATACTCACTCACTATTGAAAGGACCACAACACTGAAATCAAACACGTTCCAGCCGCTTCCAAAGTAGTACTGCCTTAAGGCCAGGATTTTTATGACACATTCTGCAGTGAATATAGCCACAAAAAAATAGTTGATTTTATTAAGAACCTCCTTGGTGCCTTTCTGGTTGTTTTCTGTCATCATAACGATCATATTTAGACAGATGAAAATCACAATGGTGATGTCAAAAGCTTTGTGGGATACGATGTCAAACAGCAATCCTAGGAATGCATTCTGTGGAGAGAATGAGAACTGCTTAATGCCACTTCTGAGACCCAGCCTGCATTCAAATATTAATCAGTAATTTGAGCTTAGAAAAGGAATTTAAGAAAACATAAATTAACAACAAGCTACTAGAAGCATTTTCAGGTGATTTCTTTAGAGTCTCAAAGAAAACTCACAGTACTTTCAGTATTTTCAGGCATCATGCAAGCACATGGGCTTAGAAAAAAATATATAGCAGGAAAACATTCCGAGTACATTATGATTGCTCTTTTAATAGAAATACTTATGGAGGCAGACATTTTAGGATAAGCAATTTTAATTAAAATGTCATAAGCAGGAAAAACTCTGAGTAGTTACTGTGCAAAGCCAGGGCTAGAATTAAATTTAAGAAAATGTAAGAAATAAAGCATAAGATTATTTAAAAGCAAATAACAGCCATGGGGCATGTACTGCTCTCTATTCATTCTCACCTGCAATAATCCAATCTAGTTGCAAGAGCAACATCGGGCAACTTAAATAACCAAGATCATGCTACGAATATCAAATACCTAATATGAACTGGTTTAAAAAGTTTGTACATTTGAGTAGGTGATAAATAGGTTGTAAATTTCCTTAATTAATACCACCAAAGATGACTGTGTTGGATGGAATTTTTAAACAAATGAGAGTAAAATCTAAATACTATACTAAATGAGGAGTATGAGGGGCTCTAATGCAAAGTTTATTTCCCAATGCTTGGCTACTGAGTTTAAATATCATCTTCTTTATATCCTCTGTCATGTTGTACTTAAGATGGTCTCACCGATGGTCTTGGGATGGGTTTTTGGGGTTTCTTGGATCCAAGTTTTTTTAGGGCACTGTAGTACTTTTTCTGTTCCTCAGTCAAAAATAGATCTTTTCCACCTAAGTAAAGAAGAAGAATATCATTGTTCAGATGAAGTCAAATAAATATCAACAAATTTATGTTAAAGACAGTAAGTTACAGCTGTCATGAGTGGAATCTAAGAGAGCACAGAGACCAAATGTGTCTCCACCATTTCTCCTTTTCCCCTTGATCTTTGATCTGATCTGGGTTTGATCATGAAAGTCAAGTCCAGGCAGTGATCCCAAGTCAGTTCCCTCAAGTGTGAGAGCCCTTCTGAAGTTTTGCAAATCTATTTCCTATTTTCAAAATTACATAAGATTCGTCGAAAAGTAAAATATTTTATATTTTTGGGAAAGGTAAAAGCAGAAGTATATGGAGGAGGAGCAAGTAAATGCAAGATGATGAATAAGCATTTTGGGACCAAGTTCTGTGGGGGGTTCCTGGCAATACATTTCTCATTACCATTCACACCACCTGTATTACTGAGAAATCACTTGGAACCCAGGAATCAGAAATCACTCATCATAAAAGCATTGAGTGATCATCATTTTGTACAACAAATAATAACAATGTTCAGTACGGCATCTGCATTTGACTCTCTCCAGCAAAACCTCTAAAAATTCCACTTAACTTCAATATATGGACTCTCAATGGAAATCCCAAAGAAGAAGAAAAGAAATGAAAGAGAAAAATGAAAACTAAAAAAATGTCAGTTACAGGATGCACTAAGAAAAAAGTGTTTCATCCACATAAACGTCTAGCAAATGTTCAAGCTTATAAACTACTTAATCTTTTTACCTCTTGAGATTATTGTAAGTGGGACTTTGTTATAAAAGGAAATTCTTACAGTGAAGTTGGATTGCTGTTCCTCAATCCCTACGCATCCTTTCTCTGTCCAAATGCAGAGAACAGAAGAATTTCTTGTGGGTCTTATTTCTATCTTTCTCTACCAAAGGCAGTAATGCTTTGACACTTGGTGTATAAGTCAGTGTAAGGAAATAATAAATGGCTCCTGTAGAGATTCTGTCTTCCAAATGGGAATCTTGAAATTGTAAACCTCCTGCTGGGGTCTGCTTTTCTGGTATTTTTTCAATGAGTAAGATGATTATTTTTTGTAAGACTTCCAAGTGGATTAACTGACACAACTTCCCTTGATATTCAGGATACTTCAAGCCCTTAAATGAGTGAGGACAGAACTCAATTGATAAATAAGCTTGGCACAAGGAAAGTGAAGTATTCCAGAGAGGGATGACTGTTGCTTTCCTCTGCTGCATTTTCCATTCTGAGATTTTGCCTTCCATTTCTTACTGAGTAACAAGAACAGGGAATTAACAACTATGAAGAGAAAAGTGGAAGCAGTCACTGCTTCATGGGCTTTAAGCAGCCTTTAAATTTCTACACAGCCTCTTCCTGGGGTCATGGCTTGGATCCCAGTGCAGAATTTCTTTAAAACTCCAGTAAATTAATCTGTAGGTTTATTTTATAGATGAAGGACTTTTTAAAGTGTAGCTAGTTTTAGAAGAAGTTCTGATTGACAAGACCTTTTCAAGGTTTTTACCAGGACAGCAGAGGTTACTCCTTCCATAAGTGTTTCTTGATTACCCTGCTCACATTTGTCAGGGGTTTACTCTCACAAAAAAAAAAAAAAAGGGTTACTCTGTTCCCCAAAGGAAATCTTCAAAGTGGAAGAAAAGAATTCCACTCTCCTGTAGCAAAGCCTAGGTAACTTTTTTGACTTCTCATTTCTAAAGCTACTCACTCCTTCCTCCTCATCCTCTACTTAGAACAAATGAAGAACTTAGCAGGAAAATAGAATTTACAGGTAAAAGCCTTGAGGAAAAGTGGATTCCTGTTTTCAAAACTCAGTTTGAAATGTTATGTTTTTAAATTTATCTAGTCAAATAGTTATTTCAAAACGTTAGACATCTAGATGTCAAACCAGCATTCACTTAACCAAAGCGGGATTACAGGAGACTCTGGATTAGCTCATGTAGTACTTATCTTTTTCCTTTGCTGGTTAAAATTGCTGATAACCACTCCAATGAAAAGGTTCAGCATGAAGAAAGATCCAAAAATAATGAAAACCACAAAGAATGCATACATGCGTAAGCGTATTTCAAACTCCGGCTGTTGATCAATCTGTTCAAAAAGAAAACCAGACCAGAAAAATAATATTGGTGAAAATTAGATAATCACAGCTTTATCACTTCCAATTTATTACATATCTTTTTATTGCAATGAAGGATAAATTATTTTCACACACTTAACCTCTATCTAGATGTACAAGTAGAACTGTCTTGTTCTATCTCGTTACTGTTTGCAAAGATAATGACAAACAAAGACAAATCCTGCTCTAGCAAATTTTTTAGTAATAAACGAACAGCTCCAATCAGAAGGGATCCTGTGAATGCCCTGATCAGAAAAACAGCTCAGACTGAACCTAATGGTGAACTCCAGCCTTTGGAATGCTATCCCAAGCAAGAAGCAGTTTAAACCAGCCATACGAGGAACAATATTGTTAATTAGCAGCTATTTATAAATACAGTCAAGAGTCTAGCAATGGAATAAGTGAGAAAAAATGCAAAGTCAACTAAACATAGAAAAGTTAAAACACACTGTACTAGTATGAGAGTGAGAAACAGCACATGCAAATGGGGAAGAAATAGTGAGGATGTCAAATGTAGGGAAGAGAACCTTCTGAAATAACTGACAAAGCTGCAGGCTCTTTCAATTCTACTGCACGTGTTTAAAAAGGAGGAAAATTTGCTTCAGAGGCACAGTCATATTCTGTTTCCAAATCAGGTTTGTACAAAATTTTATGTTATCTTGCCCTCTTTTTGTGTGGTGTCACTCTATTGTGACCACTTCCTTTCATCTAAGTTTCAGATATTTGGTACTCCAAGGATTATTGTTTCACTGTGTAGTTTGATGCACTCATCAACTTGTATTTTTGACCTGAGTTATGAACCAAGCTGAAAAATTATTTGCATGGATAGAAAAGGGAAGAAGGAAAGGGAAAAGAACTAAAATTTCATTTTAGTGACGTACCTCGCGTGAATCCACTGCTGCATACATAATATCCATCCAACCTTTAAAAGTTGCCTGAAAGAAAATGTATTGTTTATTATCACTAAGAAAAAAAATAGCTATTGCTAATATAAATGTGTTAATAGTTGTGGAAAAAATGAGAAGTGTGCTACAAAAAATATGCATCAATTCTAAAGATAATCTTGGAAGTATGATTCACTGGAGTTTACTACAGAGAAAAAAAATATCCTGAAAATAAAGCAAAAAAAAAATTGATTCATGTCAAATGTGTCTTAATGCTTACTCTTGTCAAATTGATTTTTTTTTAATAGAACACTGAAAGTTTCAGCTTAACTAGCAAATATAACTTAAAAGGATAAAAACAAGTTCTAACAAAACAGCAGACAGTTCCATCCTGCAATTTTTATCAATCACAGAACACTTTGGAGGATCCAGAGCAAAGAACTTCATCTGGAAAAGACACAGGGATAACAGAGATTTTTAAAAAAGTCTTTCTCTCCTTTGTTGCGGTATTAGGGAGCTCAGTGCATTAGCATCCCAACATTTCGGTACTTTTACAAGACAAGAAAACATAGAATTCTAAATAAATTGGTCCATGAGTTTTCTTTCTTATCCACTCTGAACCAGAGAAAACAAGAATAACTTTAAATGCAGTAACACGCAGACTATTTCAGGCTTAGTTTGTTAATCAAAATTAAAACAAAATTGAAATTTAAAACAAAATTGAAAAGCTGTGGAACAGAGCTCTTGATTTTAACATAAGGCTGCATATGTTCAAGTGTTCTCTAGGAGGAACTGAGCAGCTCACAGATAAGGAAAATATTCATGGAAGGGAAAAAATCCCCAGTTTCAGTGAGATAAACAGAAGCATAATGGTGCCCCTTGGTTGGGCTGCTCAACCCATTCCTTGAAGAAAATGAAAACGAGCATGTTTCTATAGAACTTACTACTTGGAGAAGAGCCAAGTACCCCATGCCAACATGGTCAAAATTTACAGCACTATTTGTCCATGTCCCATCAGAGGAAATACAATCATTTCTGTCACGAATGACACCAGTAAATCCTTTTTTGGGTATGCATTTCCAAAATCTGCTTCCAAGCCATTTTACTCCTAGAACGTTAAAGAGGAGCCAAAAGACAACACAGACGAGCAGAACGTTGAAGATTGAGGGGATGGCTCCGAAGAGTGCGTTCACAACAACCTGAATGAAATTAATGAAAAGAATTAATGATTTGCATTCAATAGATCGCTTTTCCCAGAAAGCTACTGATTTTTTTCTTCTTCTGTATCTATTGAAAATTCTCATCCATATAAAAACCCAGATCCCCAATATCTTTACCTTTATCCCTTCAAATCTTGACAAAGCTCGTAGAGGCCTCAGTGCTCTAAAAGTCCTGAGAGATTTCAGACCAGTCCCAGAGGAACAAGGTGATGAATCTTCAGAAACAGAATTTCGTCCCCAGGAAACAAAGGACAGCTGTGTTCATTGAATTGGAACTGGGATCATTAAATGGCATACAAAGTTTTGTTTCATTTATATTAGTAGACAATCTTGAGATGAATGTTACAGTATCTTTCACCACTAAGTCAAATTTAGAAAATACACATCCAAAGTTATCTCAATATAATTTTACTTCATTCTTTTCTAATATATGAAAAAAAATGGAATTCATTCTAATTTGATTTTTTTAAAACAGTTAATATCATTTTGTTTAATACTAGTATAACAATCAAATTGGTAACTATGATACTTCCATACACTACAAGACCAGAAAGTTTTATTCAAATAAAATACTCCCATTTTCTACATAGCTATTCTCAAAAGTGTATACAGGAATTTGTTATCATAACTTAGGATGGTGATGTGGAAACAAATATTTTTTAAAAGATATCTGGTTCATTTTAATTTTTTCTAAGAGAAAAATGAATACATTAAAAAATAATTTCAATAATTAATTTTTTTTCCCTGTTCATGATTTGTCTCTTCTGCTGTTTGAATTTGTTGCCTCATTGCTCAGCCGTTGGATATTTCCATGCTTATCCTCTGGTTTGGACTGCTATTTACATTAGAAAACTGTAACTGCTCAAGTATTCTTTACAAATTGTCATAATATTAGATCTTTCTGTTGAAATATCCTAATACTTCCCAACTTTCAATGCTGACTACCCTGAGGCTATCAAAAGCTACTCTGATGTTACAAGTCAGGTGTTTAGATGTCCTTATTTTAAAATATTTAACTTCAGAACCATCCCAGTGTGATGTTGACAAGAAGAATGTTTCATTTTTATACAGCAAGATTATAATATTTAACATTTTCTACATTCAGAGTAAATATATATGTATTGAACACAGCACTTATCTCTCTCTTGGTGATCCCAGCATTTCTCTTTAGGGCTGTGCAAAGCAAAAGATACTTCCCTATCTTTAACTCCCTGGTAAATGATTTTTCCAACCGTACTTTTCAACTGTCTTTGCCATCTAAATTTCTTCTCCTTCAAGGAAGAAACTTTTTTTTTTCTGTTTTTAAATGCACAATCACAGAATCATGGTTTGGGTTGGAAGAGGCCTTTAAAATCACCTAGTCCAGAACGGTCAGTAGCTTCACATTTTCTATTGTCTTAGTAAATTTATTTTAATTTTATTTCTAATCACTAATTGAACTCCCTCTCTAGAATTGAAAAGGTTTTTAGAGCCATCATGGTCCTCAATGATGGTGATATCTAATAAAATTTTCTTCAGCAACTTCTTGATTATTGCTGTCAATTTCCATTTAACGCCCTAAGGCCTCTTTGGATTGAAGGTTTTTCAGCTTTTGGAAACTGTCTTTTACACTTGTATTAAGTCATAATCAGAATTTACACGTCGTTCTCTAGATAGAAAATATGAAAAATTAAAATGTATGACCAGCCGAGTATAATACTCACACACACAATGATGAAGTCAAGCAAACACCAGTAATTTGTGAAATAACTGTGGAAACCAAAAGCTACCCATTTCAGAAGCATCTCCATAAAAAAGGTGTAGGTAAATATCTTATCAGCATAATCTAGGATAATTTTCACTTTCTTCCTCTTCGGCAGGTGAATATCTTCAAATGCCTAGAATTTCAGAATTCAGTTTTAAAACTGGTCAGTAGTTTTATGGAAGATTATTTTTGAATTGCACAAGAATACACAGTTTGGCTTATTATAACCATTTCATATTAAATTATGGACAACCACTGCTTAGTTCTATACTTAAAAGTAAAAAACTAAATTTTAAAATAAGTACAATCTCATTTTCACATTGACTGAAAAATGCCACACTTTCAGATTTTTATGTTCAACACTTCAAAAAATGTCTGACGAGGGTCAATTGTGGCTAAAAAATTTTGGCTTCCCAAGGTAGTCGATAATTTTGAAGGGGTTGGTCTAAAATTCTTCACAAAAAAGCTTGACTACATTAACCAGTGTCTGTAAGACTCTGACCTTCCAAATGAGTCATCTTGAGTCAGCCTGAGGAGTTGTAATACAGATACGGAAAAATTTGATAAACACCTCACCTGGAATTGTTCGTTCCTGGAGTTTGCATGTTTTTTCACCTAAACATTGACCTTGAGGTTTTAGGAAAATGTTCCATTGATTGCTGTCGTTCACATCAGTGTTTGCTTATGTTTAAAGTATTTGCTGCCTTGCCAATTCATTTTAAATTTTTTATATTGCCAATCTATTCCAAATTCCTTTTAACACCTTGCATTATTTTCTCACCGAACCTTTGGCAATGTCTGTATTTTTCTTTTCATCCACTTCTCCCCTGCTTTTCTGAGCACTCTTTCCGTGATCACCATCTCATTTAATTTCACTGCAAGCCATGGGCATGAGGGATGGTCTGGTGCCCATTCATTTTAGCTCATTCAGAAAATTTCATATCAGTAAACTTTTTAAACAAGGAAAAAATGGACAAGCCCCTTTTTGCAAGAGGATGACAGTATCTTAGAAATGGGAAAGTTCTCAACACTGCAAAACATCTTTGATGAAAAGAAATTGTTATTGTTTCGTCATTTTGCACCTGGGTACCAACTAACTTTTTGTGCGACTTAGTTGGATCATACAGGACATTAAAAATTACTCAGTTTCCTTCCTTACTTCAGTTTGGTTCCCCATGAACACAGAGGAGCCCTCACTGGAATCCCAGGGAGTTCCCTTGGAGATTTTCTCAGGGGAATTTTAAAGCAGACCGTTCAAATCTATGGTTCAGTGAACAACCTGAACGTAATGTACACGGAACTGACTTTATTTGTAAATTCTGACATCTACCACATAGATCACCCTCAGACTACTTGGTTATGTTCCTTCTGCACTATATAATGTTTTATTTCACAAGTTACTTCCAGTACACAGTGAATATGCTTTCAAATAAAATAAATCTTCCCTTAATCTTCAGTAGAAATGGAGATGATCAGAGTAGCAATGAAATATTACCTCACCTACCAGTTCACAGCCACCTTCACCTTTAGCTTCTGATCATAATGTTTGGATGATTTTCAATCTACATTTTTACCCAGCAGTTAGTTTACTCTACAAAATTTAGAAGTGATATAATTTTTTTCAAGCTTCCCTGAGTAATTTCAGACTCTGGTTTAGCCTTGTAATTAACACAAAAGTGTAAGGAACTATGTTCAGTGAAGAACTATGATTCCATATATTTAAATCTATATATTTAAATATCTTATCCAAATGGAGGAAAGCATTATAACTTCTAAGGGTTACATTTATTACACTCTTGTCTCTCCCTGGGGAAAGGAACGTCATAGAAGAAGAAATCAATTCAATACTATTCCTTTACTGACAACAATTAATTCAAAAGTGGAGAAATTAAATGAAATTTACCAGTGCTGCGCTGCTCAATACAATCATAAAAACCATAAAATATTCAAAGCCGCTATGGTTAACAATTCTGTAGCAGGTTTTTCTAAAGTTCCACCAAGTTCTGCCTGGAAACTTCGTGATATCCACCACACAACATGGGAAACACTCAACACAACCTGAAAAGAGAGAGAACAGCATATTGGTTCAATGGAAAATGTTGAGATACGGATCTAAAAAGTATAAAACATCTAAAAAAGGGCTTTTACAGATTATAGGAAGAATGCGCTCTTTTATCTATGAGGTGATGATGTTGTTGAAATGATCTGAAGCTAAAGAAAAGACAAAATTTTTATGCCCAAATAATCTCTTTTAATAAAGGAACACATACACGGAATAAAAGACAACTTTTTGTGTCCTTCTGCAGACAGGCTTGTGAGCACAAAAGAAGCCTTTACTTCTATCTAAAAATGTGCTTATTTTCTGCATTTTTTTTCTTTTTTCTTTTTTTTTTGAAAAGAGATATTACTTTACTAGCAGGTCAGCAAATTATTATTTTTACTGATTATTTCACATTATTGCACTGCAGAGACATTAACACTGGACTCTGTTCACTGCCCTGCACCAGAAACACTCTTCATTAACCTGTAAAGGCAGCAGGGTTGAACCATGAGAGTCTACAGAGTCTAAGGAGAAGTTCAGGTGATCAAAGGCAGATATCCACACTGAGATGAGCAGGCAAACAGCTCCTGCCAATCTGGACATGCTCCAAATGGATATTCTTGAACACTGGTTCATTTGGCATTAGTGCAATACAAAAAAATAGAGATTCCTACTTTCTGCAAAGCAGTCCTTAGGCAGCTGGGACTTTTTAGTCTGGGAAAACATCTCCAGAAGAGCAACTGGATCCACAGTGCTGGCTTCAGAAAAGCTACGAACAGCATGAAATTTCTGCACAGGAGAAGGAGAAAGAAAAGAATTTATTTGCTTTTCCTGAATAAGGTTAACAAACCTAAAACAAATGAAAATTGTCATCTCCTCTCCCTCCCCAAAAGAAATCATCTTAATGTTGCTGAGCTACCAAAATAAGTTATAAATACTAGGACAGAAAAAGCCAATCCCTACTCTTCGTTTCCATTGCTTTAATTTAACAAGTTTCGTGGTTTCTTTTAGTCATCTACAGTGGACTTGAAGGAAGGAAAATGTTTAGGAAAGATCATATTATGCTACAGTTTTAGAGAAGACTGATTTCTTCAGGCCAATCAATTTTTAGAGATACAAATCATGTCTCAAAAGGCTTAAAGAAGGGAAGGCCCAGCATATTTCACAAAATGATAAAAGTTATAATTACCTCTTGTTGCTCTTTCTTTGGGTGTGTTGCTGTGAAAACATTTACAGTTTCAGAAGTCCCAGAACTCTGATTGAAGCTGCTTGAATTCCGCCACTGTTCTCTTTTTCTTAATCTGTCTCCCTACATGAAACGATGCAAATCAGTTGATTTTCCACTGACTTTTTTCCTGACAGTCAGTCTTAAAAGGCAAAATTATTTAACAGAATGTAAAACATCTATGAAGTTTAGACTGATATTCACAGAATTATTTGGGTGTTTGGGTTGGAAGGGACCTTAAAGATCATGTAGTTTCGACCCCTCTGCCACAGGAAGAGAGTCTTTCACTAGCAAGTTTTAATTTTTATAAATGATTAAATGTTTTCCCTAAAATGCTTGTAAAAGAATGATGCTTCCAGTTACAGGCAGAAGATCTAAGTGATCAGAATCAGTTCTCAGTCCTTTTGCCACTATAAATTCCAAGAAATACCAGATTCCACTGCAGCAGGGAATGAATTTCTGACATCAAATGCTTATGGGCAAGATATTTGAAACAGCCACGGATGATTCTAAGGTGATCAGCAATTTTTGCTTCTTTGAGAATTTGTACAAAGATATTCCACTGATAATGCTTCCTAATACGACCAAAACCATACAAAATGGACCCTAGCAGTCCACCTAGACACTGACCATGTGCTAATCTATTAAAAAAGAGATCCCTCCAACCCCAGCAATTCTGTGATTCTGTGAAAAGAGTTCTTATAGCTCCTGTGCCATATTTGACAATCTCGTGTGGATGTGACAGACATCTGAAGTATCTCCAATATCCCTAAATGCCTCCCTACAGCTGTCATGGCAGTAAAAATTTCTCACTCACATGCAGAAAGACTTGAGCTTTATCCTGTCCAAAACAATAAAATCAAGAGATACGAAGGGGAGTCAAAAGTACCATGGAGGTGAACAGGTGATTAAGAAAACCCCAAACAATCCTAAGAATTTATCTTTTTAAGGTGTAGCTTTTGTTTACATTCCCTTTGGATTTCATGCAACTGAGAAGCAACATAAAATCAACACAAGAGGCCTGCCTTTCATAAAATCCAGGTGTAAGGAAAGGAGACAAAAAGAAAGAATGTCTGTCTTGATCGAACTTGGTTTATCAATTGACAGTAATAAATGGAAACAAAACAGTCAAAAGCAGAATTATTGCTATCATTGAGGAGAATGATGAAGAAGTGAATATTCAACATATCATTGAATAACGGAGACTATTTGGTAGCCCTCGTACTAGAAGAACAAAGAAAGTAAAATTGCAGAAATGACAGAAAGGATAGTATTTACTGTTGAGTCTTTGAGATTGTATTTACAGATGCAAGTCACAATAATCTTTCAAATATCAATATTCCTTACCTGGTTTCTGTATTCTACAGCTGTGTGTAAAATGTGCCCATCATCCCCTTCACTGGTGTGAGTCTCTGCTGCTGTAATGGGAACACTGGTACTGTGGCTGGTCAACATTTCTTCATATTTCCTTGCTAGTGAGGAACTCTCTTCCTTACGGTAGCACTCTATGTCAAAGCAGCTGTTGTCTATATATTTTCTGACATCTGTCATGGCATAATTAGTAACCTCCATGCCTTTCCCGGAAACTTCTGCCAAAGTCTTCTTTTTGTCTGTTCTTCTGAGGTTTCCTCTCATTCTTTTGCAGCCGTGATGCCAAATTCTGCCTTTCACAGCCTTCAGGCTCTGGCGAATCTGTGCAATGGCAATCTGGTATTTAGTCCCTTCTCCAGGCTCCTCTTGTCCCTCTGGGCTGTCCGTGTTGAATGAACTCAGCAGCAAAGCAATGAACAGGTTGAGCACCTTCAAATAAAGTAAGGTGGAGACACTATTGCTAACAGGAAAGACACTTCAGAGACCCTCAAACTCACTCTCATTAACCACTGCAATGAAATTATTTGCTATTATGCTGAAATATTGTTATAGCATGCTATGGCTCCTTCTGGAAGGAATGGCAGTAGAAAAAAGGAAGGAAATGAGAGTTTGGGTGTATCAAATATATTTTCACATGCTCTGATGTCCATAGTGTATGAGGAGGCAGACATGTAGAAAAACAGCAGGCAAAGATGAATTTTAATTGCATCACCATCAAAAAGGATCTAGTATAGACCAACAAACCAAGCAGATGAAAAAGATTTTGTCTCCCAGTATATTTACATTAGATCTAGTATAAACCCAAAAATCTGGGTATCGTAAACTTTTGATAACATAAGGGAAACTTGTTAAGCATTAAAAACAGTTTGCTTATTTGGTCCCATCCACACAAAAGATTAAGACATCTGACACCAAAGTATCATAAGCTCTGCACTTCTATACCCTGGCTAGAAGGAATTTTATTTTGCTTTTATGTCTTGTGTGAGAAAGAGAAAGACAGGGAAAAAAGGATACAGAACAAAACCATATGTCAAATGACACCCAGAAAAGAGAATAAAGTGAATATTTTTCAAACAGTAAAGTTTGCCTCCCAAAAAACCAAAAACAAAACCAAAACAAAACCCAAACAAAAACAAACAAACGAACAAACTGGATGCATTCAGTAGGGACTGAAAATTGACTTGAAACTCACCACCAGGTTTCCTAGCACCAGGACGAGCAAGAAAATGGTGAGACATTTCCTTTTTCCAGCCACTTCCATACATTCCCACATGGTTTCAATCCATTCTCCACATAATATTCGGAATATAATCAGGACTGAATGACCAAAATCCTTCATGTGCCAGCGTAATTTGCCACTGGGGTTTATTTTACAGGCTTTTGTGTCATAATCATTGCCCAAAATCTGCACTCCTACTATAGCAAAAATAAACACAGTGATCGCCAAAACCAGAGTGAGGTTACTCAGTGCACCAAATGAGTGCAGAATTATTTTCATGAGAGTATTTAAGGCTGGCCAGGACTTTGCCAATTTGAAGATCCTGAGCTGTAAAGAAAATATAAGGAAAAAAAAAGTTAAAAACAGCCTGGATAGCACAGCACACATGAAAACCAGATGCTGCATTTACCATGATGTCTTTACTACAGTAGTATCATTATTTTTTCCCCAAAGAAAGCCTTTTAATTGTTTTGATGCAATTAAAATCACTCTAACTAAAAGCTCATGTTGTCTTACTATTTACCAACGAAGAAAACAGATTCAACATATTCATCAGTAAAATATAAGGGTATTTCACTATACAACACATGTACTTTTAAAAAATAATAAATAATTACCAGCCTGAAAGGTGACAGATTTGTTCCAAAGCTCGCTAGGCCAATCAAAACAACCAAGCTATCAAAAACATTCCACTTTTCCTGGAAATAGTAGTAAGGATCTAGAGCAATGATTTTCAAGATCATTTCTACAGTAAAAATCAGGGTGAACACCTGGAAAGACAAAAATGAAATGCAGAAAAAAGTCACTGAAAAATTCTGCCTCCTTATGGGAGTGTCCCAGCATAAATACAGGGTTAAAACTCCACTTTCACTCTAACACAGACACAACTTACCTGGTCACTCAGAGAAATCAGTCGTTGGTAATCTGATCTCATGCCAGGGTACTCCATAGCCAGGAATAAGGTATTCAGGATAATGCAAACCATAATTAAGAGATCAACAAATGGATTCAAAACTACCAATTTCATCTTCTCTTTGACTGCTCTCCAGAATGGACAGCAATCCCAAATTAGATACTTTTGAAGGAAATTTTTCCAAAATATAGGACAGTCCAGTTTTGACTCTGGCAGACAAAGAAGGAAGGTGATATATGAATAATCCTTTGTAGAATATCATAGAACGAAGAAAAGACAATCAGTCATTGAAAAGATTGAAAAGAAAAGTCAATCTCACATGAGCAGAATGGCATCATTGAAAAAAACTGTTTAGCTCATTCTGCACAAACTAATCACAGACTAATAAAAGTCAGGCAAAATTTACCCTTGGTAATTGCGAGCTGCATGAGAGATAAGAATATTTATTTTACTGAAATTTACACTTTGCAGCATAATTTCCCCTAGTGGCTTTTAAAATAATGCTGTTCATGGCAGTTTGATCTCTCAGGTCGAGTTACACTATCACCACAGGAAAAAGAAGAAAGAATGATTTACTTGAATTGTCTGTAATAATTGTGGCTGCACTCATTAACCTCTGTCTTCGGACAGGATCATTGATAGCATCCATTGACACCTCATAGGACAGCAGGATCTGCCTCTTTGGTTAGAAAGACAGCAGAAGATAATACAGCAAGACAACATGAAGCTATAATAATTGCAATAAAAATATTACAATACAAATTGCAATACAAAAATTATATCCAGCATGAGATAAATACGCCTTTTCAAATACACATTATAGAGAAGCTTTAACTTGCTAAAAGAATGTAAAACAAAAAAAATTACAACAACATCAGGTGTTTGAAGACAAAGGACATTTCATCAAAACCAGTACAATTCTTCAAGAAGTTGTCTCCTTTTGAAGATATTTAATTAGCAGTTATAATGCCATTATATAAGAAGTACAGAAATATTAACAGGGGCAAGGGGAAAGAATCATTCTATCTTTCCAGTGAATGATAAAAACAACAGCCAAAAAGAACACTGACCATCAGTTTGAATAAACTATTGGCTACTTAACTATGAATTACTGATTATTAATAAATAAACATGTATTAATGTGAAAAATGGTCCCATAGTTAATAAAAATTATGGGCTTTTTCAGCCCTATAAAGCCTATCAAGATCTAACTAATATTGAACTGCCTAGAACTAGGAATGGGACTACTTTTGTTTTCATTAGAACTACCAGATGATAGAGAACCTGACAGACTGGGACTGGACAGACTGACCACATCACAATGCACTGGACCTTAGTATTCCCTCTCAGCACAACTGGATTTGCTTAATTGTCTTTTTTGGGGAGGAGAAATGAATAAAAATATATCATAATGTTACTTCAAACTCTTATGATACCATGATTTTTTTTAACATATTCTGTAAAACTGTTATTCAGGGAATGAAACGGATATCCTTGGCCTTACAGGTTTAATAATAATAATTTCTCTTTGTCACCCTAATATTTTAATGAAAATCTAAGCAAAACTTAGCTGGTAGAACTGCCATAGAATAGATGTAGAAAATGAATTTATAATACAGTGCTAAAATGTTCATTTTTCCTTCTGTTTTTTCTTTCTGAATCTAAAAGGTTCAACTAGATTATTCTAATCATGGACAGTGCAAGTCACCCTTTCATTCTTTTCCCTAAGATTTGGTGTCCCAGAAAACAGAAACCTAGAATAATTTGTATTCCAGCCTGACTAAAGCTTTCAAGTCTTCTTGTTGAAATTCACAGCTGTCCAGGAACCCTCAGAGTTGTGGTTTTGGAAAGGACAAGGACATTTACCAGCACTGAACTGGTTACTGCTGCTCATTGATCTTTAGCTGAAGGAAATAACTGGGGATGAGAAGTCCTCTGACAAACTGGGATTTAAAATAGGGATGTGCCCTAGAGAAATAGTCAAGTGTCAATAAACTGATTCTGTGCTACCAAAAAGCTTCTACCCAACATGCTTTTTTCTTTGACTTAGCACCTTTAGCCGCTTTTTATGATGAAAGTAGAGGATATTTTTTGGAGTCCTCATTGCAGCAGAGCTTGTACTACCAGTAGTTGCCACAACATGAAACAAACTGCCAGGTTTGTTGTGGATTATACTTATTTGCCTAAAGGTAAAAATCTACACTGGAGCAGCTCACGCTGCTTGGATCATGCTTGAGGTTTTCCTAGAGATATCCAGAACTTTGTCATTCCCTGCACATGGAGAGGGGAAGGAACTTTGGAAAGGGTATGAAAATGCTGTTTCTGAGATATAAAAATCCAGATTACATTTGGCATCCATCTGTGCAGACTTTGTAGCATTGCAGAAGTAAGGTCTAGCAAATAATCCAAATTTATCTCCTGCCTCAATCATCTCCTGTGACACTGCCACAGACTTAGAAGAATAAACTTAAAGAGGAATAATCAGCCATAAAAAATGATTTTTATAATTACAGAAGATACGACACCTGTTATGAAAAGACCTTCTCATTTTAGGTAAAATAAAACACTACCATGGGCTGTGACACAGCATTTCCTTTAAGTGCAGCAGAACCAAACTAGGTCACAAAATTGAATTATATTCTTAACACAGCAGGGGAAACATTAATGACACTACAAGAAGTAAATGCTTTACTAAAGGAGATGGCAGGTGGCAGTTGCTGCCAAGTGGGTGATTTGGACTCCTTCAGCTCAAATATATAATTTATTATAGCTAGGATTATGGAATTTAGAAGAAATTCTGACCATGCTGACTGTCAGAATGAGAATTTAATCAATTTTAGCTAGGATTATATGTCTGAGAAAGACTCCCCTTCAAGGATATTTTTCAAACAGACAGAAGTTGGAACATTATTTCTTTTAGCTCTGCTATGGGAAAATTTCCATTTTCAGTGAGATGGGTGGAACAATTCTGATGTTCTCCCAGAAGCAAAAGAGAATGTCTCATGAGATGAAACCAGCATAAGGGCATTAGAAGCTTTCTTTTTAGATATTGTTGAAAATAATTAAGTAATATGGATAATTGCCTGAGAATTATTTTGAAAGATTCAGCTCAATATTAAAATATCTAAATATAAGTATCCAAATGAAGATAGAGCCAGAGAAAGATTAAAGTTGGGATGGTCTTCTAGAAGATACAGTATTATGTCAGTGGCAAAAATTGTGGAAAAAATCTCCAAAATTAAGCAAAGGAAGAATAACAAGTCTTAATAGAAGTTTCTTAATGGATTTAAAAATGAATGACGAGCAGAGGAGCCAGAAATCACTGCTGTAAACAAGATGTGAAACAACGTGTGTGAGATTCAGCCTAATATTTAGATATCCATGTTTAATTTATCCATGTGTGCAATGCAGTTAAAATCCCATTATATGGGACACATATGTTTTTGATAAGTTTGATTCACATAACTAAATGTTCCTGAAGCCATTTGAGATGGTCTATTGAGACTTTTGGTAACTGAGACATCGACAGTCTCAGACATGGCACATAACATCTGTGCCCTTCCACAGAGGAGGTGAAAGCCAAGTAAGATGCTAGAAAAGCTCTAATGTCACCAGGTATCAATTTGTGACCTAAAAAATTAAATCTCCACTTGACTATGGGAGTCTAGAACCTAAAACACATGTACAAACCTAAAAACCTCAAAAAATTCAAACCCTGGACACAATCCAGTTGCCTAAATCTAGGAATTTAGCAACATTTGAGATGCTGTAATGTTTATGAGATACCCACAAAGTGCTGGAAGATGTGCCACAGATATCAAAGATATCTAGAACATCCAACATATGCAAGAGCATCNTGCTGGAAGATGTGCCACAGATATTAAAGCAAGAGCATTTAAACTGGCACCAGATGTTTAAAATCAGATCAGTGAATCACAGCCCTAACATCAGAAGTCTCCATACTGAACTAAACCCTGTCCTGAATATTTAGGCCAGAGAACTAGCTGTCTGTACAAAAAAAGTAGTAATTCAAAAAATAAAATTTAAAAAAATAGTTAGGTATTTAGGGAAACTCTAAAACTTAAGAATTTTATACATTTATTTCTGCAGCACAACAGAGATGCTGACAGATCTTACCACAGCTCTCAGAGCACAGGTCTATGATGTGCCATAAGTGACAGCCACTTCCAACTTCCCTTTCAGGTGCAGGTAGGGCTGGCTCCCTCTGGTCCCAAAATCTCAGCCTTGAATTGTCATATCACACGCAAATCTAATGAATGCATCTTCTATTTCAAATACTTACAAGCTTCTTGTGGCAGCGACCAGGCTGTGAACGAAATATTTGCTCCACATTTTCCTGGTCATCTAAAATTAAGCTTTGCCTTGAAGTAGGTGTTTCTTTATTGCTCTCTTTTCCTTTTGAATTTTTCAAGTCAGCAGCTGACGTTTCAGAACCAGCATGCAAGGCCTTATTGCTTTCTTCCACAGCCAGCATCTGTGACAGGAAAAGCAAAAAGTCTGTCTGTTAATTCAAGGCAAATACCAACACAGGGACTAGGATCATATGCATGTAATTATTATTCTATCTGAATCATTTGCACTACAATTCCTAGGTTTCAAATGTTAAACTGCCACAAAAATACAGGAGTACAAAATGCTATTCACAATACTGAAAGACATAGCAGGGTTACCTGTGAGCTACTGTAATTAGTCTGCCCTTGTCACTTCAAATATTGTATTTTGTATCTGACTTACAAAGTATTATGATTTATCCTATTACTTTCCTTTTCTTACCTTGAAAAGGACCTTGAGTCCAAGAGAGCAGAAGACTAAAGGCTCAAACTAAATCCTAAGATGTTAAATTTTCCTAAATACTAATCCTGTTGAATGAAAAATAGAAGGAAGAAAAAAGAAAAATAGAAGGAAGAAAAAAGAAAAATAGAAGAAAAAAGAAGAATAGAAGGAAGAAAAAAGAAAAACAGAAGGAAGAAAAGCCTAAGCAAAGCCTGGCGAGCTGGAATGCCAGGCAGAGAAGCATTACAGACCTGTCAACAACTGTAGAGGAGAAACTTGGTAAAATGGTGATGCCGTACACTTTAATNGCCAGGCAGAGAAGCATTACAGACCTGTCAACAACTGTAGAGGAGAAACTTGGTAAAATGATGTGTGGTAAAGTGGTGCCGTACACTTTAAGGATGAAATTTTGATAGTTGCTAAAGAATATTAGTTTGTCCTCTTACAAGTCTGACTTTTCTGACTGCTAGCAGTAAATCAGGGGTATCTTGTATTAAAAGTAGAAGATTAAATTTATCCACTCATACTTCCTTCATGCAGTAATATCAAGAAGGGATACCCAGAGAAAGGAATTTTTGGGCACAGCAATAATGGTACTGTAAAAGAACAGAGCAAACTACGGAGTGCAGAACCCATCTAACACCATAAAATTACTTACTTGCCAGAAAGCCATTCCTATACCATGTCAGGTCTGCAGACCCTAAAACTTAGTATATTTTAACTTGGATTCACGATGGTTTCTTGTATTACAGGAATGTTTATGTATTTAGACATATATATACATACACACGTTCATTTGTAAAGACAAAGAGAAATGAAGTGTCAGAAAGTGTCGTAAGAAGCCCATGTTTCATTCAAAACATTATTTCCCTAATTCATAAACAGAAGAAAACAAAAGGAACTACAGATCATGTATGATCATTTACAAACCTGTTCTTTCTCTATAATTTGTTTGGCATCCTGAAGCAGTTTTTCCTTTGCCTCTGTTTCAGCACGAGTAGCTCTGTTTTCCTCTTCATATGCCATGGTTACCACAGCCAAGATCAGATTGAAGAGATAAAATGAGCAGAAAAAGATGACTGCCATAAAAAAAAAGATGCAGGACACTCCAGATGTACGGATGGTCTGCGAGGAAAAGGTAAAGGTGGTAATAAATTCTTAACCAATAACATTTACAAAGCAATTTCAAAATAACTTTAAACAATTTATTTTCCTATGCAATAGAAAAAGTTAATGTACTGCAGTGTTTTCAATGAACAACAGTAGGATCTGCTTCTGGTCTAAGTTACAGATAACAATGTCACCTGCTGCAGAGAAGAATTAACAAACCCCATTCTTAAAATTAAATTAAATATCTTCCAGCAAATCAGGCAAATGATCATCCGAGTTTGAGCCATGAGAAGACAACTTCATCTGTAAAGACATAAACAGGGGACTGTGGAAGAAATTAATGAAACTCAGTAATAAAGATGAAAGCTAGGATTATCTATACAATCATGAAAGATGTTCTAATTACAAAATCAGAGGCAATATTTAGACTGATTCTCTTAAATTTTTTTTAAATGGTAGCAGAGGAGATGGTTCAAAATTAAGCTCTGAGACATTAAAAACTAAAAATCACATGACCTTCAAATGGCAAAAGACGTTGCATCCATTTAAAAAAAGTCCCAGTTGATAAAGGCTGATGGAAAAAAGAGTTAAAATGGACCAATATGAAAGGTACAGAACAAGGCAGAGAGTATTGTTCCCATCTAGCAAAGGCACTGTATAGATGTAAAGATCCAGAGAATTCCCTACAGGCATTTTTACATCATTTTTTCCAAAAAACCACAGAATTGAAAAGTTACATTCAACTCCCTGAATCAAAACATAAAGGCCCCAATTTTTCCAGTACCAGGTTGTCAAAAATGAAAGTTTGTATGTTGAGCCAACAGGTTTGGTGAGGAGTCAGCACTTAAAAGGAAGATAACAGAGAATGTGATAAATCCTCACATTCCCTGCAGGAGCAGGGAGCTCCCTGGCTGGATCTGCTCCATATCCCAATCCTTGGGGGGTTACATACAAATATCTAACTCTTATTTAGCTCTTAACCACTGACCCGAGCGTGTTCTCCAACAAAACTGTGAGCATTCACAGCAGGATTGCTCCCATCCAACATCACTTGCAGAAGGTGTTACAGCTCAGTCACTTGACTCAACTCCCTTAATACTTACATTGATTTTAAAAGAAAATCGGTGTCAGGAATGTCAAAACCAATAAAGACTTTTCTAGTGGACATAAAGCTCTGAAGTGCACATCTGAAGCCATTCCAGCAGGTAAAATAGTACCCACTTGTCTGTAGAGACGCTCCCAGTAGTCCTGGGTCATCAGACGGAACACAGAGAGGAAGGCCCAGCCAAAATGGTCAAAACTCGTATAACCAAAGTCAGGATTGCTCCCAATCTTCTCACAGGTGTAGTTTTCTGGACACTCATTACTAACCACAAAAGAAATGTTAAACAACACTTATGTGGAGATTCAATTGTACCTGAAAGCATCCAATACACAGCAACAAATAAAGATTCGTTCAGTTTGTCTGAAATGACGTTGCATTATTCCCCAAAATATTCCTGCCAGAAGGGCTGATTTATATTTCACCATCCTAGAAAGCCATTTGCCTAGTAAAGAAAACTAGACGGAAACCTTCGTTTGGGACTAGACAAAAGCTCTCACTGATGTAGGATATGTCCAAACAAATACACAGAGACAGGAAACATGGAAGTACCTTTACTTTTACATAATTCACCAAGATGAGGAGAATTGATTAATATTTATATAGAGTTTTTATAGAGTTGAATAATTATTAATATCTAAAAAGTCTTTTCTGATCTGTTCTCCTTCTCATTTATATCATTCTACCTTACCATCATACTCCCAGTAGTTAGCAACAGAGTACATATAAAATTGGCTGCATCCTTCATTCTTTTTCTGGTGTGAAATACCTGATTTTTAATTTAATAACACACACACTGACCCATTTCTTCCTCCTGAAAAATCATCACCATTTCTTTAGATCAAAACCACATCAGGAGGAAAAAATAAAGAAAGTACTAAAATTGCTTTGTTCACTTACTTGGGATCTACACTGTACCCACAGAGCAATATTTCAGAGGAGTCTTCCAGTCTGTAGCAGAGCTCTAATGAAAGCAAAAAAAAAAAATCAAGGAATCATAAATCAGAAGTTATTAGTTTCTACATCTTTCTGACAGTAAACAAACATTACTGCAACTTTATAAACACTCTGATGGATCAAACCCCTGTGGAAGATCCTTTCCTAACAAAGGGCATACAGGACAGATTCTCAGCGGATCTGTCTCTCTGACAATTTAAAATAAATAGTAATAATTTGCTGCACAACTAACAAAGTAAGATTTTATTTGATCTTTGGTGAAAATAAGAATCTCTATGAGAAGTAGGCAAAATCCATAAAATACAGAATAAGTGATGGAAAAAGTCATTCTCTGTGCAGTACCCCTAAAATTAGGATCCCTGTGCAATGCACAGATAAAGAAGAAAATGCTTTTAGAAAACTCAGTACATTCTATCCCACAGACTGCTGATCTTTCTTCAAATCCAAGATTCACTAATCTCAAATTTAGTTGTCCCAGAGACTTCGTACTTCTACTTGTGCAAATGGAAGGACAAACCCTCCTGGCAGAAATACATGCAACTGTATTTTAACATCTCTGTGAAAAATCAACACGTACATAGGGAGATACACAGATTATGTAAGGGGAGAAAAGAAAAACATTTACCTTGATCATTTGGTACATATATCTTGGGATCCTTACATAACGAGTCATTGTAGAGAGTTTTATTGAGGACACATTTGGATTTTAAATTGCCCATGAAAAGCTGGAGGCCTATTAGGGCAAATACACTCAAGCAAAATACAGTCAGGATCAACACATCCAAGAGTTTCTTAACAGACTCAACAAGTGAATTTACGATGACTTTCAGACCTAGGAGAATAAGATCCAATAACATGGAAAGTGAGAAAAGGAATGCTATGATGTTCCTGTATGACAAGACATGACAGTTGCAAGTTTGTTAAAGACAAAGGAAAAGCGTTGATGTGTGGCTTTGACACGAAAACTAAACACCTTCAATCTTTCATTCCTGGTACAATTCCATAGCAAAATCAAAAATATATTTGCAATTACATGGAAATGGTAAAGTTAATATACATTATGACCATGAGATCTACAGTAATTTATAGATTTTCAATTGAATTTTTGCAGTTGGACTCTGAAATCATACTTTGGTATCCTAATTAAGGATACAACTTACAAAAATATTGAATATCTGCATGGCATATGCATACTGTTGAAAGTATTACACACAGTCCAGACAGTGGCTGTGGTCAGTAAGGAAACAAATGAAAGTCTCTCGAATTGTGAAATCAGCATTCTGGGAGAGAAACCAGAGGAGGTTAAGCTAATGAGGTAGAACATGAAACCAGAAATATGGTGGTTCAGATCTATTATATTAAGAGAACATATCAAATATACTGTGCTGCTCCAGGAAGACAAATTAAAGAGACAAAGGCACTGGGCTAAATAAAAATGAACATCAGTGATGGGATAAAAAAAACCGCAGAAAATAAATTTCCCTTTGTCAAAACCATTTGAAGAAAAGATGATTTAAAAAATTGTGTTAGGGTGCTGCTGAGAGTGCAAAACAGTCACACCTCAGGATTCCTTGGGGTCACAAAAAGTGACCAGAGAACGGGAAGACAAGAACGGGAGTAGAATTAGAATTTGCATCCTGGTGAAGCAGAGAGAAAATCAGTAAGATGTGTTATTCCTTACCTGGTATTACTGAAATAGCTTTCAAAGTCCTCAGTACTCGGAAAGTTCGAAGAACTGAAACGTTGCCAACACTCTGAAATGCAGTAATGTACCTGTAAAATTAACCCACACTGAACTGAATGACAAACATGGAGCTTTTCAAAGCACTTGCTTATGGAGCAGGCAGTAATGAACACACTGCAGAAAATAAACAGGTCAAACATGTCCTAAGATATATGCCTAAAATGAGGAATCTAAGTCCATTTCTAGGTTTGGATATAACGTAATGGGGTTTGGAGCAGTGCATCTGAAAGCAAATACAGTAAGCTCCTACTTAGTGTGGATGCTTTAATTTTGGAAGAGTTTATCCATCAAAATGTCAAATAAATATAAAACCTTCAATGTCAACCACATTCTTACGCTGAGGCTTCTCTCATGAACGTATATGTTTCAGCTATCTCAAAACAAAATACACACTTCAGGAAAAGGAAGTTGAGCAGCAGTAGATTTATAATATGTTTATTCTGTACCACATGGGTCTTTCTAACCTCTAACAGTCAGTGAGAATTTGAGTATTGCAACTAGTTTCAATTTTAACGTTTCAACAATTAGAAAATTTCAGAAAATCAGTATTTTGAAGCGTTGCATATTCTATACAGCACTTTAACAGGTTACCCCATATTTTCTAAGACTTCTTTCATGTCAGAAAGGACATGAATTGTGACCCATCTCATGACAAGGTCATAACTGGTAACAGAATTCCTTAAAATAAAAAGTCTCTAACAAAATCCAAGACAACAACGGTTGGAAAGACAACCTCCCCCTCAAAGCATGACTGTCAGAAACAGATCAGAGCACATTGGCTTTGCCTAGTCTGTAAGACTGAACAATTATCAAGTACCTTAATCAATAATTACACTTGAGTTAGCAGTTGAGCTAATTTCCAAATAGTTTTCTTTGTTGTACTGTAAGACATGGAAAAACCAGGTGGAGGTACTATATTGTAAAGTTGAACACAAATTAATTAGGGGTGCAGGTAGGGAAAAAGGACCATAAATTAAATTTTTCATGCAGCTGTTGGACTGTCTTGTGATAGTTGTAACTATCTGTAACTATCTAGAGATAGATGCTGATGATCAACAATATTCAAGCTCCCTAGCAGCTCACCATTAGCCACAAGAATAATTGCTCATATACATACAGATGTGTGAGGACACCTACATACACAACCTATTATTTACAAATGAGGAAAAACCTACATGTACTGTTCCAAACTACTCCCTTCTGTTTTATTCTGCCACCTGACAACTTCATTTGGTGCCTTTAGCTCTCACTGTAGGAAAAAGAATACTATTTATTCTCTTTTCGGCTCTGTGCCACACACTCCAACTGTGTTCCTGCTCTACAATTGTTTTTTCACGAGAGTTTTACTCTGTTTAGTTTTTTGTTATGTGGAATTTCAGATATATGCCTCCACTGCGTCTTTTTTAATCCTGACATCTTTTGCCATGTGAGGAGCAAAGCTACACAAAGTCCTGAATTAAAATACAGGCTACACAGGGAAATAATGTGTGTTCTGCTTCTTTACTTCTTACCCATGATATCTTCATTTTCTATCTCCTTCTCTGACCATGACTGCATGCTGGAGGGCTGCTTTTACAAAACTGTCTGTTTAAACTCCAATATCATTTTGCCAACAAGTGAAAGCTATTTCAGAGCCCATGAATTTATCTGTAAAGCAAGGTCTGTTCTTCCCTGAGCATCACTTGACACCGGGATGTCATCTGTTATTTACTACCAAGTCATTCAACACCTGGTGACCCATTTTGGACCCTTCTCAAACGAGTTTCATTTGATCCAGGGTACAGCTAAGACAACATAAAGAGGCAGGCTTGGTTTGGGCTGTTTATGCAATTGCCTCTTGACAAAATTTAAATATGGACTAAACTGAGAACAATCACACAGTTCTAAGATGAGCTTTTCATTTAGGTCTTAAAGTCTGTTTTTCTCATCGCAGACATGCAAATTGTGACTCAAGCACAGTTTAGCAGGGAGGATGCCAACAACTGTAAGGAATTTCAGCAACACCAAACAGCATTTTCTCTGTTTTTGTCCCCTCAGTGTAAAAGAACAACTGAGTTTTACTTACATTACAATAATAACAGAAAAATCCAAGCAGTTCCATGGATCTCGAAGAAAGGTAAATTCGTCCCAAACAAATCCTCTCGCTACTATTTTTATCAGTATTTCAGTAGTATATATAGCAGTGAAAACGTGTCTGAGGAGGAAAGTGTATATTAAAGTCACAGAAATAAAAATATTAATGAGACTGATACACATTCAGGCACATTTCTATCTTTTCTCTGATTTAGTCCCTGCATGGAGATAAAGGTAGAAAATGTGAAGCAAAATAGGACAGGTCGCTTTACTTTCAGAAGCATCATGGGGACAAGACGTCTTCCTGAATTTTAGTAAATTTTCCATGTAAATCTACAAATACAAACATTCACATAAGCATATGATGCTATTTCTGGATGAAGGTTAGCTCACATTTCCTTAGGAAACATTTTTAAGACTGTGTTTATGTTCTAAAGCAGGCTGGAAAATTTCAAAGCCTCACCATTCTGGCAGAACAATTAACAGCAAAGATTTATTTCAGCCCATAAAGCTTGAACATTTTATATATTTATTCTGACAAATACACTATAACTGAAAGAAATCCTACAGAAAATTAAGTTATCACCATGCTTACCCCAAAATAAAAGGAATTAAAATTACAGAACTTCTGAGGCTCCAGGCACATTTTCCAGATTTAATTCTGGAACATTAACTCAGGTTACATGGGGTACAGTGCACAAGTACAAAAGGAAGCAAGACACTACAAATAAATGATTTCCTAGTGGGAACAACTGACCTAGGAGAGTCCCCAGGAAACAGCAGGAAAGAACAGAATGAATATTTATTCCTTTATAGCTTTTGCATGAGGCAACTATAACAGTTATTCAGGTTATTGCTGTAGAATGAGAGATATTAAGTTACAATCCTGCTGCACAGTCTCTCTGAAAGATTTAATCCTCAAAAGCAAAAATGGGCCAACCTCCTGTGTTACGCCAGATGGCAAAATTAGGCAACACAGAAAAAAGGGCATATGGTGAGAGCCTCTAAGAAAAGGCACTGAAGCTCCACAAAAGACTGTGTGATACAATAACAACAATCCCCAGTCTTCCTCAGAGGTCTATCCGAGAATTTTCAAGCCCCAGAATTAAATCACCACGTTATTTAAATTTTTCAGTCCCGCATGTTAGCATCCTCAGAAAAATAGTGAACACATGGTCACTGAGGTACTTACTCAGTCCAGTAGACTTTTTCAAGAAGCTTAGGGATAGTCATAGCCACACAATTGAGTAATACAGTACATGTAATAATGCAAAGAAAAAACGTGAATAGTAAGTTAAGGAAAAAACACTACATTATAAAAAATGAGCTTCATAAAAGTTGCTGTTTTCCACACACAAAAACCACGCGAGCATTGAAATAATTACTTTTCATTTGAATATGCTCAGAACTTTTCATGTGTCTTCCAAAGAAACTTAAAACAGAATCACAAAATATCCTGAGTTGCAAGGGACCCACCACTGAAATCCAATTCCCATCTCTGCACAAGACCATCCCAAGAATCCCACCAAGATCAAACCTTCTCAGCTGGATAAAATTCATGTTTTAAATATGAAAATGAATTATCTGCATGTGGAGACAGTTTTGGAAGTTAAAACATTAGTGGGACATAACATGTTTGACATGTTCACCTAAAAAGACCTATTTCCACTAATTAATAATTCCAAATTAAAGCAGAAAGAGCAGAAACAGAGGAACAGAATGACAGAAAATGGCACAGGATATTTTAAGATTCAAATCAGGGAAACCAATGAAAGGATATGAATGGATCAGAATTTTAATTGCTGTTTTTCTGACTGGATTAAAAGGACCAAATATAAACAAGGCAGGTGTGGCTGTAAACCGGAAAATAGTCCTCCTTTTATTTATCACCATAAAAGTCTATTAAAAAAAAGGATTCATAGTACATGATCATTTAAATGAATTAAAAATTTCTGCAAAAAATTACATATTCAGTTTTCCAAGTCTGCATCTAGAGCTGTATCTAACTACAGTTATGAGTAGAGCTTTCCTTTATTCTTACTTGGAGCTGTGACCTTATTAGACACATTTTGGAGGAAAGACAGCAGCTCTATACAAGTTCATTATTGCCTGAGAGGAAGAAGCCATAATGGGAATGAATATGAAGAGCAAGTAATCGTATTCACCTGGTCAAAGTAATTAAATTACTACTCTGGGACTGTAACAATGGTCTTAATACCTTACTCTTGGACAGTTTTATAGGCTACAAGAGATTATTTACAAAATACACATTGTGTAGCACTGCCAAAATCCTGGACAGTCAAAGCAAAAATTTTAATTTTGAAATATCTCTACATTGTCACGTAACACTGTAAATTCCCTCTGAGCTACCCTAAGGTCCATGCAGCACAGCACTGTTGCCATATAGTAAAAATGAAATCTCTTGAATAAAAAACAGTTTCCTAACTTTAATATAAATTTCTTCAACTCAATCAACCTTAGCTTCTCTTCATCAGTAGTATCCCTTTGATTACTTTGAGAAAAAGGTATCTGGAAGATCAAAGTCCAAAGCATGTTTTCTGATAAAATTATTACACTCTAACACCTTGCTGGTATGCATTAAAACAGGAACTGGGACTGGATGGAACCTTCTGCTCTTCAGATCAAGTCCTCCTTGACAGTGGTAATCATTTAATTTAAGTATTTAATTTAGAAGGGATTCCTAGACTATTTTATACACTGCTACAGTCAGCATCACCAACCACTTTGGAATAGCATGGAGTATGTGCAATATAAACATGGAACAATAAACAAAGCCAGCGAGACGTAAAGTAACAGAAAATTAATTTAAGACAATGAAAATACATGGGTTTGCTACACAGAGTAATGGAAACATCTCAAATATGCCTCCCTTAATTTGTATAATACTTATAATTCAGTGAAAGTATCTGCAATTCCAGTGTGACCGACTGTTGGACAGGCACTGTTTGTACAACAGGGAGTTCAGCCCCACAGGCATCAGAGAAACTGCTCTGGAAAAAAAGCATCACTAATCCCAGAATATATTTACTATTACAGTGTACCAATCACATATCATGTCTTCATAATTAATTCTGATCTTTGACTGGAACTTAAAATACCTCTTCATTCCATAATGCAGAGCATACCACAGAACTCCCCCCCAAAAGTTGTCAGTAAAGTTCAAAGGTCTGTCTATAGAACCACCAAGCCCCAGCATCTCCTGAATAGAACTTTTACTATCCCTTAAGAGTTCAGCAGGCAAAAATAAAAAAAAATGCTTTGGGAAGTTTTAACCTTGTGATCACTGTAGTATGGATCAAAATCCTCCAGGGGTTCCCCAACGAGCTCTGCAGGAATGTCCCCATACAGAGAAGGCAGCGTTTTGCAGATTTTCAGGTCAAGCTGAGGAGTAAGTTTCTCTTCTTCAGCTCCTTGGTCCTTATTCTTCCCTTTAACTTCGACTTGCTCTTTTTTTTTTTTTGCAATCCTTTCTTCAATTGCTGCCAAGGACTCGGGGGTGAAACGTCGGAAGCTGTTAGTTTCTGATGGCCAAAACAAGGGATCCATTTTTCCTGCTGAGTGTTTGTTTCCAGTACTAGAGGTAACTTAAGAAAGAAAGCTCCTGACAATTAGAAAATACCAGAAATAACACACAGCTTTAATATCTATTAGATAAATTATTTTTTACTTCTTTGAAACTCTGTGTCAAAATAGAATAAAATAGAGTAGAATGGGAATAAACTATTTTAATTGAAAAGAATCTAAATGACCATCCAGCCCAACTGCCTGACCAGTTCAGGGCTGACCATTGTGAGGCCTTGGGCACTGCCCAAACGCCTCTTAAACACAGACAAGCCTGGGGCATCAACCATCCATCCAGGAAGCCTCTTCCAGTGTTTGACCACGCTTTTGGCAAAGAAATGCTTCCCAATGTCCCGTGTAAACCCCCTGCAGTGTGGCTTTGGACCATTCCCACATGTCCTGTCACTGGATCCCAGGGAGAAGATCTCAGCACCTTATTCTCCCCTTTCCCTCCTCAGGAAGCTGTAGAGAGCCGTGAGGTCACCCCTCAGCCTCCTTCTCCCCAAAGCAGACAAGCCCAAAGCCCTCAGCAGCTCCTCTCCGGGCATTCCTTCCAGCCCTCCCACCAGCTTTGTTGCCCTCCTCTGGACACACTCAAGGACCTTCTCATCCTTCCTAAATTGCAGGGCCCAGAACTGCTCACAGTGCTGCAGGTGAGGCTGCACCAACACTGGACACAGCAGGACAATCACCTCTTCTGACCAGCTGGTTCTGCTGTGCTTGAGGCACCCAGGATAGAAGGCAAAAACAACTAGAAGCACATTGATTTAGAAAAGAGTAATGAAAAACAAACCCAATAAAGATCAACTACTGAATCTGGATCTACCCTGTGCAATTCAAGTTACAGAAAAGATATGTTTTTTCCTTTGCCTTTCCAGCAAAGGAAGTGTCAAAATCACATCTCCATCACAACTCTGACAATCATCTAATTGTTTCTCACTGTAGACTAAAGTGTCAGCAGCCTTGTACCTCAGTTACTGCTCCCCTGTACTTCCTGAAAACAGAATTTAGTTCCACAGGTCCCACCTCGAAGGCTTATCACATCCATCCCCTCCACTGAGCAAGGCCAACACTGAATTCGGCCCAAGGCTTTGTCCAGTTGCATTTTCAATTATTCTGCTTGAGGCTTAAATCCCTGACAAAGGGGAAGGGTGGCAACGAGAAGCACTGAGGTAACCGAAGGCAAATCACTGTGAGTATTCAGTTACTAATGCCCGAATTTACCACACTCCTGTAGATGACAGCAATTTACACGACAAGTTCTCCTCCACAGAAGATGAAGAAAACTTTGACCCATTACAGGATTTGTCCTTTGTGATTCATGTCAAAACTGATTACTCCCATGTAATAAACTTGTTTGGTCATCACCAAGTCTTTAAAGCACTCTGCATTTTTGATTGCTGAGGTCCAGCTGTGCTGCTTCTTTTTGTGAGCTCACATGTGGACCATGTCAGAGAATCAATACTCTCTTGCAATTACAGATCTCTTCTTTAGACGCAGATGTATTAATTTTAAAAAGAATACGCACGCAAGAATGATCGTGTAACAATTTTGTTGGGGTTTATGGGACTTGGGAGGGGTTTTTTTGCCTCCTCTGGGACTTTCCACGAATATTCAGATCTGATCAGGAACCGCAACTCAGAGATCAGAATTTACCATGGTAACAAAATAGAAGTATATAACCAAAGAGCTGTTACTTTGCGAAACCACACAGACCCATTTCCAATCGAAAGCTCAAAAGTTAAATTGAAAACGAAGATTTCTTTTTTTCAATTTTTAATAATTCTAAGATCGATTTTATCTTCAAAGCAGTTTTAAGGACAACAGAGAAACTCAGCTTTTGGGGAATTACGTCAACTGAAATAAATGAAGCAAAGAAAATGGTTTTAGCAAATACAAACATCATTTTAGTATTAAGGGTTTCAGTGCTGAATTAAAAAAAAAAAAAAAAAAAACAGAATCTGACAAAAGCAGTGATCAAGAGCAAAAAGATGCAACACATTCCCTTCAGCAACTGTGACCAGAAGTCATAATTGGACAAACTTTCATGGTCATTCATGAGAGGATTTCTTCAGCAGACCTGTACCAGAAACATACTTGTGCTCACATGGAACAACAGATTTCTTGGCCTTTGATCAACTGCCAAGTATTTATACATTGTGACGTGGGTTAGGAAAAAGGAAGCTAAGAAGATGTGACTGAAAAATCCTTCTGATACAGAGGACTAAAATTATATTAAAAAGATGGAGTGACTCCTCATAATTCCTAAAGCTCAGCTAAAGTCAGCCACTGCATCATATCCTGCTGAATTAGCCGAATTTTTAAGGCAAAACACCTAGGTAAAGTGTTACTCTTAGAAATAATTTCAATTTTTGCATGGGACACAAAAGTTTTCCCAGTAATGGATTCTGGGAGGGCAGATAAAGAACAGGTTTTCTTAGAAGCAGCCTAAGCACGAGATTTTTTCTAGAACCTGAGAGAACAAACTTGGGTGTGTGACTACAAGTTAGTGCAAAGAAACTGTATTGTCAATATGTACTACATCAGTAGGCTGCAGAGGCAGATGCAAGGCTATAGTTCAGGTCTGTTAATTTCCAGTATAGCAGATGAAAGAAATTTGCATTTAAATTAAATTAAGAGTTGAACAGGTTTTGATATCTCTGGTCCTGTAGTAGAGACCCGTCCATCAGTAACAGATACAAACGCACTGGTACCTTCAGTTACTAAAGTACCACTTCCTACAGGATCAGGGATGCATAAACACACTTTCAAATTCAACTTTTTCTTTTAAATTAAAGTGGAAATTACTTGGTTTTCTCATCTTGAGAGAACTGAATTCAATGTACAAAGCTAGGCATCGTTTGAGGTTAGTCTTGCTGGCTTAAGGGCACTGCGAAAATGACACAGAATATTTTTATGTCAAAACTCAAGGAATTCCAGATATACTGACGAAATTTACTGAACAAATGACCTGCAAAGTACTAGAAAGGGATGAACAATGAGTCATTAAGTGAAAGAGACACTGGGCACTACTAAAGTACAATTTGCTACTAAAATTTCTCAAGATACAGGGTTTTCAGACAATCTTCTAGAATAGCAAAATAGTGCTAAAAATGAGTCTATTAATACAGTGTTTCATAGACATGAATTACAAAATGCTTACTGGGGTACTGACTAATCACTAGAGATGATAACTAACAAATTTAGACTTTTAGATTGAAAAACAAAATACAAAATCAAGCCTTATATACAACTCCTTGACTTGGCTCCATTTGAGTGAATCTCAGAACTATCTTCAGCTCCCTAAAAGCACAGAGTTCCTTTTAAATGCAGTGAGGTAATAGACATCAAACTATTGACCTAAAGATATCCAATAATCCACAAAAGTAGAATTGAAGCTGATAAAATTGCTCAGTATTAAAGTCAGTAAGAGGCATTTATGAGAAGTTTCTCAAAACAGGAAAACTACTATGAACATAAATATAAAAATATCCTTATTTGTGTTTCAATCTAGTTCTAGCATGGATTATAACCAACTCTGAGTCCCAAATTACTTCTATCAACTCCCTTGTCAAGGGCCACCCACTGAATATTTCCTGTCAGCACCTGGATCTGGAAAAAATAAAGGGTAAACTAACTGCTAGTTTGGTTTTAGGATTCATTTAGTACATTCTTTCATATGGGAATAAAGAATAAAAATGTGTTCACCTCTTCACCTGAAATAAGAAGAAAAATGAGAAAGCAGCTCACAGCAACACCTTATGAAACAGGACAGGAATTCTCTCTTTTCTGTTCTGTACCTTGCCAAAAGCTTCTGCTATCACCTACTCAGTTTCAATAAGCAGAAAAAAATTTCTTTTTCTGATCACCATTTTCTTCTATCTAACTGCCAGTGACGGTGAACAGATCTAACAGATTTTAGTCCCTAGTAAAATCCAACTTGGACATTTTAGAGGACTACTGTCTAAAATACATGGCCATTTCTTCCACCCAGCACTTTGTCCCCCACTCTCCACTTCTCACTCATCACCCAATCCCAAGGAAGTTTGTGTTTGGATGGGTTAAATAAATATCTACCAGAGTGGTTTTTTGGGGGTTATTTTGGTGGGAGAGTGTTGTTTGGTTTGATTTTTTAACAAATGTAATAGACAAAGGTATTCACAATATTCATATCATATCATGTCATATCATATCCTCACTCATACTTCCAAAATCAGAAATCTATGCAATGGGCTAGACTGTACATTACTTAAACATCCTGAAAAAAACCACTCACCAGTATTTTTGTGAGAAAAACATTCTAGACTTGTGTAGGTGAAGAAATTTCACTATGTCAAGTTCAGTGTAACTAAGATTAAATAGTGCTAAAGCCAATTTGAGGAATACTATGCATGAGGTGGTATAACAAAACAGAGCAGTCAGTAATTAATATGATAATAATTAATATGACAATAATTAATAGCAATTAATATGACAAATATATCAATGTTCAGTAAAATGTTTTACTGGCACATGGAAATTATAGGAAGAGCTACATGTGTACAGCAATGTAGTGGATCTACATTATTGACAGATTTTCTTATATAGATGCTCCATGCACCTAAAATAAAACCACATCTAATACTTAGAAATGTCTGCACATATTTTGTATATATATATAGACACACACACTTGTATACATATATCCCCAAATATTTTGATCCCATACACATAGAATTAAATTAAGATAATCAGCAACTGAATTTTCTCATAGTATACAAATATTTAGTAAAAACAAAATACTTACAATATCCCCTTCAAAACAAAAATCCTTCACACTGATTTCTGAAGGTAATGTTGGCTGGCTTTTATCTCCAAGGAGACAGAAAGTCTTGGTTTTCTCACCTTCACCTTTCCATGCCCAACAACATTGTTTCTCCTGAGCCAGCTCCCATGCAGAAAGTTTTCTTTGCAGTGGGATGCCTGTGGGAGGGATGGAGGGAGGAGCTTGGTTCCTTTTCTGAAAACAGTAAATGAAATTTTCTGCTCTCATTGACAACACAGTAAGAAAGGGAAAAGTGCTTGGGTGATACTTTTGAAGAATAATCACCTAAATATTAATAAATTATCTTC
Source organism: Melanocharis versteri (assembly GCA_013397845.1). Taxonomy (NCBI): domain Eukaryota; kingdom Metazoa; phylum Chordata; class Aves; order Passeriformes; family Melanocharitidae; genus Melanocharis; species Melanocharis versteri. The sequence continues at coordinate 642,609 of VZTG01007358.1, read as the reverse complement.
TTTCTGCTGAAATCATAGCTACATTTATTAAAAGCAAAGACGGATTTTTTGTTCAATTGGAAATATATGAGTAAAATGGTAAGAAAGCAAAAGGTTTCCTGTTTCACATTCATTCCAAGCTCTTAACCATGCAGACATGCATTAAATATTGGCACAAAATGTGCCTTTCATTAAAAGCTTTTGGTTAGAAATTAGAGTATGTATTACTATTTTTCATTCCTTAATTTCCGCTTTTTATTATTTCCAGGCTCTGATAGATGTTCATTATATCTTATACAGACAAAATCTGAAATTCAAATATACTATCTGTTATAGCCAAGACCAGAGCCCAAAATACATTCAGTACCACACTGTGCCATAACCTCCATTGAAACATACAAACCTTGTTTGAGCAAAATGAAAATCACACCATTTTTTCCTCATGTCTGAAATTACTCATATTTATTTTTTTAAAAGTGATGTATAAAGCATGCTAACAACAGGTATTGGACAGTCACACACACCCACATTCATTGTAAGCCTGAATGCTAAGTACAGTTATTCCTCTTAATTACATCAACAGAATCCATTACTGCCTGAAATTTTTTGTCTTCTTTATGAAGTAGAATATAAATCTTTCCTATCATCTTGCCTGATGATAAGAGACTTAACTCTGGGTTTCACTGTAAGAATTCTATCGAAGCAACTACGCTGTCCTTAAAAGCCAGGCAGCACTAATGCACACAAAGAAACAGACAGTGATTAAACATTTTTCCGGATAGGTACAACTGAAGATGGTTTTAAAAGAAATTAAACTCTAAGTGTGCTGTGGTGCAAGCAGCAACAAGACATTTTAAGTTCCAGTGTAAATTATTTTTCTAGAAAGCAAGATTATGTTCTCAAGACAAGTTCAATTAAGAGAGCAGGATTTTAAAGATCACTCAAGCATCACTCTATAAAGGCACTGTAACTGCTACATTTACAATGCTGTACCAGCTAAAACCACTAAATGCAATAGAGATCCCTACCTGCGCGTATTTATTCTGCTGTATCTTCTCCATCCATCTGACCCTGTGAAAAATGGAGCACAGGGGATAAACACAGACCTCAACACAGCAAAAAGAATTGCACCCCTTCTGTACACTGTAATATTTAAAATCCAAAAAGCGAGAGCTCAGAGAACAAGATTTTTTATCTTCAGCAGTTTAAGACTTGCAGCTAACCACAAAACATTCAGACAAGTTACTTTTCTTGTGCTACAGTGGAAAATTTCCTTTCTCCCATTAGGAAGGCAGTTTCTTACTGTGGAGAGAGGGCAAAAAAACAGCCTCAGAGTAGCGACAGTTTTCTTCTATTTTTCATTCATTATTCCTGTGGAAATAGGAGGAGGAAAATTGAGGAAATAAAAAAGCTGAAGCTTAACAACAAAAAGATAATGTTCATTATATAAATTACTAAAATCAAATTCATTACAGAAATTACCGTTAATTTATTCACCATGATCTTGACATGAATCTGTTTCCTCCATTAACTGCAAAGTGCAGCACTTTCCTTTTTCCTTTTTATTGCCAGAGCACAAGACAAATATTTCTTGTTGGTAGCATTAGCACATCACCATTAGTTGAATGACTAAGAGTGTACAGATGTCAAGAGCTGAAAAAAACAGACTTTTGCATAATTAAATGTATCTTGTAACTGTGCCATAATTCTAAACATTAGTTGCCGCTTTAAATCACAGATCAGAAATGCAGTCATTAAAGATATCGAGGCATCTGACAATTCATGCACGCTGCATGACCCTCTTACCCTCAGATTCCATCCAGCCAACCTCCTCTACCAGCTTCCACCTACTGAGAAAAGCTCCATGGTACAATCCCAAAAATCTCCTGTCCAGTGGGATAACAGACACACCGCCTCTGTCTCACAGGGAGAAGGGTTAATGCAAGGTCTCTCTTCCTATTTTTCCCATTTATAGGAATGAGACAGCTATTTAAGTTCCTAACAAATTCAGTACGATTTACTTCCTTTTCCTGTCTGACTGAGACTTTTCCTCAACAACTCTCTGACCACGGAACCCCTGCCAGAAGTGAGACACCTGAAATTAAGATCGTCGAAAATCCCCTCACTGCATTCCCCTTCAAGATGCATCTGTATTATTAAGATACTATATCTCAAACTGGCTAAAATTACAAGCTGGACACAAGATCCCAGATGGATACAAGAGGGAATGGAACAAGAATTTCAAACAAATAAGTCATTGTCATCAGTTGATGTATCTGCAAATCTAATCCTGAGATTTGTGTACTGACCTCTCCAATAGTCTCTTTGTATGATTCATACAAGCACAGAATGTTTGAGCAAAGAAGTGTTTTACAGGGACAAAATAAATACATTTATCAAAAATTTAGTGGAAGAATCAACATCATTTTACTTACAGGCTAAAAACAACCAGTAACTTCGACCATAACAGTTGGAAGGAAAACTACTTGAGCCTGAGAAAGATATTTCATATTTTCAAGAAAAGGATCCTGCAAAACAAAATCATACACTCCATAACTAGATTGTGCCATTCACTGACAAAGAATGCTATTGAATTTGATCTAAAGTATCTTTTTGAGTGTTTTAATTTAGGTCAAGATTCTCACAGAGACAAATCACGACTGTTAATTACAGAGTTTATCGTTATGGTTCACTGTCCACTAGTTAGCACCAAGCACAATTGAGTCTGAGACAAAAACCCGGTGGTGCCAATGATCCTCCATTAGAATGCAAACCACTCTTCACAAAGAAAACCCCACAAAACACAGAAAATTCAGCTGTGCACAAAACAGCAAAGATATAAACACAGACACCAAATTACTCTCCTGAAAGCAAGATCTCAAACTCTAGCGAGCAGGGAATGGAAATCATGTCAGAAGGGAGCACAGGGAGATTTTGAGTTTTGTTAAAGATAGCTGCACCATAGACGTAGAGGCTGTCTCTTTTGGGCATAATGAAAATAAAGACAAATCATAATCAAAGCAAACAGCTGCTATTCGCAGAAATCAGATGTTATTTTTGCCTCCTTACAACATGCAATGAAAAAGGTTTTCCAAGTAACTTTAGAGGTAAAAATCAGAAAGTTCCATGAATGAGGAGGAACTGTTAAAATGTTGCAAAACTGAACAAGTAATTGCATGACAGACAGAATTTCCCAACAGAAAATCATAACGGCTGGCAGGTGAATGACAGATTTAATACTGGATGGTTCTTCAAGGTGAAGTTAAAACTAGTCAAATGTAGACCAATAAAATGGCACAAGTATTTACCAGGATGGACAATTTTGTACTGAAATAACTTGTGAGCATTTGTGGCCTTCTCAAATACTCAAAATCATTAGTGTCTAAACACAGTAGACTTTTGTTTTTGCACCCCCACCTTGATTTATGTACACAAGGAATTCACAGCAGATTTTCGTAGGGCAATAATTCGTTATAACACAGCTCCTGAGCAGTGTAATAGTTGCTAACTCTGATGCTAACAGCTCATAAATGATATTTCTTACAAATTTATGTAACAAAGGTACTTCACTGCTCAGCAATAAAATTTCATACTCCTTGGTAATTCAAAAATTTGCACTGGAGACACTTGCAATGAAAATTATATGCAGAGATTTCTGTTTACTCCTGCTGCAACTTCAGAGAATTGGCAATCCTCCTTCCTGTCTGTAATCTAAACTGGCATACAGGGAAGGCAGTGCCCACAATTTGGGAAGCACTATAGCCTCTGGAATATCACATTAAGAGCGATCTCTAAGTAATGCACACACAATTATTACAATGCAAACTCAAATGCATCCTTTGTGGGCTGAACTAATTCAGCTGCTGGCCAGAAGCTTCAGGATTCCCCTTAATTTCGAGGGTGACTAATTTCAAGATGTAGACGAGATTCCAGGAATGTCTTATAAAATGTCATAACCCTGAAACAAGAACAAAAGTAATAAGAGACATCAGGGGAAAAAAAGGGTAAGGAAATACAGAAATACATCTGCTTTGTTACACTTGGAACACAGAATAACTAAATATTACATATACAGTAAAACCAAAAACAATACACAGAGAAAGTAAAATACAAAATCTCCAAAGGCATGAATCCAGAAAAAATGAGGGACTTCGGCAAATTATCTGTGAGATAAATAAAAGGTGCAACTCAATCTCTCTTAGAAAAGAATGTAAGAGTGTAAAATACATGCTGTATTTATCAAGACAATAATTTGCATGATTGCCACTTCCCTTTTTTCATGCTGCACAATGAAATAAGAAATCAACAGACATGCAAATTGGTATTTGGTAAATAGCTAATTGACTTTACAGAACAACAGGAAATAGCTTTTATGGTAAGTACACATTAAACGCATTGTTACACAAAGAAGCTTTCTGCCTAATGACCTAATGTACACTGAAGAAGTCTGAAAATGATCTCAGCGCCTGAAGTTCAAGTTATTCCGTTTCTTCTTAGTGTTCTGAAAAACAGTATTAGTATTTTTGAAGCATTTTACATTTCTCCAGAGTAAGATGCTAAGAGCAAAATACTGCTGTAACAATCTCTGAAAGATTTGCAGCATTTCTTATGCAGTCTCATTAACACAGTTAATGAAGTCCCACCTCTTATTGCACAGGCCTCCAAACACAACCACGAAATGAGAAACGCAAGAGCCCGAGCAAAGGCTGTGATATTTGGTTTCACACCTATTTCTCCCTGTAAGATTAAAGCCTAAACTTCAACATGTCAAGAATGCAACTCATAAAAAACTACGTAAGACCAAACAGCTTAACAATTAAAAACAAAGAAACCATAGAATTATAGAATGGTTTGAGTTGGAAGGGACCATAAAAATCATGTAGTTTCAGTCCCCTCCTATGGGCAGGTTGTCCAGGGCCTCATCTAATCTGGCCTTGAACACTTCCAGGGATGAGGCATCCACAGTTCCTCTGAGCAACCTGTGCCAGTGTGTCACCACCTCCATAGGGAAGAACTTATTCCTAGTACCAAATCTAAACTTGCCCTCTTTCAGTCTGAAGCCATTCTCCCCTGCCATCCCTCTTCCTGTCACTACATGCCCTTGTAATTACTCTCTCCGCCTTCCTTGTAGGCTTCCCTGCCGGTGAGGGAGTGAACGAGGGGCTCTGAGGGGCTTTGGCTGTTAGCTGGGGTGAAACCACAATTCCTCATTCACCAAACAGTCCACTCACTGAATCCATCTCTCTCCAGTTCAGAGAGAAGGATGTTGTGGGAGACCATGTGAAGGACAATGTCATTTTTTACAGAAATGACACCCAGAGCCCCTCCTTTGTCCACTAATGTGGTCACTCCATCACAGAAAGGCACTGGCATGGTCAGGTGTAGAGGCCGACAGCTGGTCTGAAGGCTTCACAGATCTTAATCTGGACATGGTTAACTTATATTACGAGAAACATCCGTGAGAAGAAAAATAACTAGTTTCTACCCATGAGAATATAGTGTCAACAGAAGTAAGAACTTTAAACAATAGAAGGAGAAAAACAGCAACAAGCCTGCACCTGGTGTTTTTCTAAATGCTTGAACGCTTATGGTGTACGTAACCAATAGTAGTACGTTGTAGCTAAATAATAGCCAATGGATCCATTGAAGTAGTTTAGCAGCCAGTGAATGTGTTACACAAATGATAACACACAAAAGGGTAAAAATGAGGCTGATTTCTGGAATAAACACCTTTTCTTTCTTTCGCCTACTCAGTGGCCTGTCCGTGAATGTTGTGTCCTCCCCAACAGTGACAGTCAGGCAGGACTTGCCCCTGGTGAAGCTGTGCTGGCCGTCCTGAGTCACATCCCTGTCCTCCGTGTGCCTCAGCACAGCTTCCAGAAGGATCTGTTCTGTGATCTTCCCAGACACACAGGGAAGGCTGACAGGGTGGGAGCTCCCAGGGGCCTCCTCTGTACCCTCTTTAAATATGGGAACAAAATGTTCCCCTTTTCCCAGTTAGCTGGGACTTCACCTGACTGCCAGGACTTTCCAAATACCTCAGAGAGAGGCTTGGCAACTGCATCAGACAAATCCCTCAGGGCTTTGGGATGCATCTCACCAGGTCCCAGAGACATTCAGGTGTCGTGAACCTGATTGTTACTTACACTGGGAAGCATTTTTGTTACAGCAGTGGGAAGCATATGATTTAAGGTATCTCCTAAGACAAATGTGAAAAGTGCTTATTGTTTAATTTATTTTTTTTTTCAAATGTAAGATGAAGGCTTGTTTTGTTCAGTTCAGTCATGTGCTGGCTTCAGGCTAATGGTAATTGTCGAAGTGTTTCAGATGCTGTCATGAACAAAGTATGGAGTTTTATTGGATTCTGGGTTGGACGAGAATGAGGCAGAGGGAAGTTTTCCCTGTAAGTAAATACTGAGCAAAGTGCCTGACTACATTTCAGTATGCATTAGTCCATTAAGAAGTTGATGACTTCTTCTCATAACACAGTCATTTTCATGCATACACTTCAGTGATTTCTTGTCTTAGAGGTATTGAAATTCTGATATTAGTTTTGTGTTATTCTTTGATAAAATGAAACACTAATTTCATTCATAAACCCCAACCATCACTTCAACATCCATAATCACCAGTGGATTATTCATTTAGTAAAGATAATACTGTGTCTTTAAGAGCAGTCAGCATCTTTTGCACATTTGATTTGAAATTGACTTTGTTTATAGAGAGAGAACCTTCGCGTTTTACATTTTTATGCCATTTAAAAATGTGGTTTCCTCTTCTTTTTTTTTTTTTTTTTTGTGCATCAAAGAACTTTTAGTGGGTTGTGGCTGCTTTTAGTGTACATAATGCAGTGTTTGTTCAACCTGTCAGGTCAACAGGTCATTAATTTAAGGTAAAAAAAAGTACAGTGATGCCTTTGTATCACAGAACCATTGTGGTCAGAAGAGATCTCTGGAGATTGCCTGGTCCAACAAAGATCACATTTACTGAGGGCTGCTAAAAATATAAGTATCATAATAGCGATAATTTTCTGGCTTCTGTGTATATGTTTATCAAGCCTGAGCTAAAGGCAATATTACATAAAATAAAACCATGGTAGGTAAGATTTTCTTTGTTATGCAGGAAACCTTCCAGCCTTTCATCAGGTTTGCGTCATTTCCTAGTAGGAAAGTGGTAAGATGAGATAGTCTATAACATCAGCTGTTTACTTTAGGTTTTGGAAGAGAAAGAATATGATGTTTATACGAGTCTAGGGATTATTTTTCAATTTCCATGAAAATCTGATCTTCTTCGGCTAGATTGTGAATTTCTGAGAATGCTGCAGTGAGCAAACTGCTGCTGAGCCAAAAAGGAAGCGGTGGAGAACCAAAGAGCTCTCAGGAGTGAAGCCAGGATGTTGAGACAGGGAGAGAAGGAAGAATGGAAATGCCCAGAATGCAAGCAGTGAGTGAATAAACATTGTAATGAAGAGTAAGTAATGTAAGTAAGAGTATGAAGATTGTATTTCCTTAATAACAGTAACTTCTAGAACGCTGTGGAATTTCCCAGCTTCCTCTGTGTGCTGCTGCATTCTCTCTCCTAAGGCTTGACTGTCACAGAATTAAAATGTTAAAAGATTTTAGAAATACACTGTAAGAGCCTGAGAAGTATGATTTTGTCCAGTGGAGAGAAGATGGAAGGAAACATGACAGCATGACAAACAGTTAAGAAGAAATGTGGAACAAACTGATCTTCATGTCCACAAGGAGTGAAACAAGAAGTAACAGGCTGAGACTGCAGCTCAGGAAATTCAGATGAAGCACAAGAAAACCCTTTTCTGGCAGTGAGAATAGTGAAGCAGTAGAATATGTTACAGATGAAGGTTTTGGAATCACCATCTGTTGCAGCTAGGGACAAAACAGATATCTCCAGGAATTACATCAGTGGAGTTGATGCTGTTTTAGGATAAATGAACTAATTGGCTTTAGGACATCACTCCCAACTCCATTTTTAAAAGATATAATTATACAACTACAAGTAGAAAATGTTTTGCATAAACAAAGGCCTCTCTAATCCTCCAGGAAAAGCTATAATAGGTTCTCTACTTGGGATAAGAGCTACATAAATTCAAAAAATAAAGACATGCATTTAAAGATCAGATAATCACTGAAAAAATACCCAAAGGACATGGTAGATTCTACATAGCTTGAAACCAAAAGCGTTGTAGGCTATATATAATTTATGGGCATGACTCAGATGCAACTGTTTGAAATTACTGTATTTAGGCTGTGCTCTATGGGATGTGAAACTTGGTGATCTAAAATATGATTTAAATGTTTTATGGCTAAAATCTCCTGAGATATCATATTCTACATCTGCATAAGCAACGCATTCACGTAATACAAGCCACTGTTTTAGACTCCATCATGTTCAAAATCTGCTGTAAAAGCCACAAAAATACGTTCACAGAACACTGTACAATGAGCCCAGTCTTTGCAGTGATTCTCTGGAAGTGGTGTGTCTGTAACTGCAGCTCTTGCTGCTGGATTAAAGGAGAGAAATTATTGTTGCGGCATTAACTTTGTCTTAAATTTCCTTAATCTAACCAGTAAACACTGGATTCTAGTTCAGTTATTAGGAATAAATTCTTCACTGTGAGGGTGGTGATGCACTGGCACAGGGTGCCCCGAGAAGCTGTGGCTGCCCCATCCTTGGAATTGTCCAAGGCCAGGCTGGACAGGGCTTGGAGCAGCCTGGAATAGTGGAAGGTGTCCCTGCCCATGGCAGGGGGTGGCACTGGATGGGCTTTAAGGTCTTTTCCAACCCAAATCATTCCATGATTCTGGGAAACGCTGCAGTTAAGGAAAGACTTCGGCCAAGGCAGAGCTCATTTCACAGCCATACGCTCCACCTGCAACTGCGATGAGGACACCATGTTCTGCACTGCTAGAAAAAGTGATCTGTATCAAAACAAGCAAAGTTTAAATCAGCAGAAGCAATAAATATCCTTATCTTCTACTTAGCCTTGCAGCCAGCATTGAAGAATAGGAATACCTGAATGTGTTTCATCCGTACCTCTTTACATTTTATCTCTCACAGTATTCTTTTTTCACTGATTAACTGTAAGCACCTTTATTGATCTACCACAAAGAAGTAACCAGTGTAACAAAAAGGTGTGCCAAGAATAGAGTCCTGCACACAACTTCATACAGCTTCTCACCCAGAAGATACAGGAGATACAAAATATTCTGAATAGGAAGAGACCCACAAGGATGATGAGTCCAACTTTTAAGAGAACGTCCCATACTGAGATCAAACCCATGACCTTGGAGTTAGCAACACCGTGCTCCAACCAACATCCCTACTTCTTAAACAAGGATATCCCATACAGAGAAACCTCTGGTTATTATTAATGAAGTACAAAACTACTGATAAAAGACCGTCTGATTATTATTGAGAGCTGAAACCGCTGATTTTGTTTATTCGAGTGGGCCCTCTCTTATTTCAACACAGGCCTTTCGCTGCCACTCGGGACGAAGCAAAGCGGGACGAACACACCGCAGGAGACTCAGGAGCTGGACGGGGACAAAGCAGGAGCAGCAGGACCGGGAAGGGGACAAATCAGGAGCAGCAGGACCGGGAAGGGGACAAAGCCAGAGCAGCAGGACCGGGAAAGGTACAAAGCAGGAGCAGCAGGACCGGGAAGGGGACAGCCCTGACCCGCCCCGGGGCCGGGCTGAGGCGGTGCCTCACGAGGCGGCAACATGGCGGGCACCGCGTCAGGGAGGGAACGCTGGACACGCCCCCATTGACCGCGCCCCCCTTGGCCACGCCCACCCCTGCCTCTCGCATATAAAAGCCTCGCGCGGGCCGGGTGAGGGGCCGGCACTTCCGGTCGGACATGACGCCACAGTGTCAACATGCAAGATGGCGGCGCATCACCGGCAGAACACGGCGGGGCGGCGGAAAGTGCAGGTGAGGGCGCGGCGGGGCCGGCGCGGCTCAAGGGGAGCCCGGAGCCTCGCAGGCAACG
>VZTG01007358.1:593805-632552 GCA_013397845.1 Melanocharis versteri | reverse complement strand
CGCGTGCGCCCACTCTGCCGCAGCCGCGCTGCGGTGAGGGGAGGCAGCGCCGCACGCCCCCAGGGTGTCTCCCCCGCCTCCGCTGGCCGCCGTGGCGGGGCCGGGCGGCCGCCTGAGGCTCCGCGGGGGATGAGCTGCTGCTCGCTGCCGAACGCGGCCGGGTTCTGCGGCCCGCAGGAGGCAGAGCCGAAGCAGCTCGGATCAAAAGCGGCAGAGCGCGGGGGGAGGTAAGTTGAGACCGAAGGAACGGTGTCCCCGCACCTGCTTTGCTGTAACGTGAATCCCCAGCAGCGACAGAGCTGCAGGTTCCTGCCGCGGCTGTCTCGGCTGTTTCCGGTGCCAAAGTCGGTTTAAATTAGATATTAGGAAGAAATTCTTTACTGCGAGCGTGGGACACTGAAATAGTTTGCCCAGGGAAGTTGTGGATATCCCATCCTTGAAATTTTCCAGTGCTGGTTTGGACGGGAGTCTGAACAACTTGGTCTAGAGGAAGATGACCCTGCCCAGAGCAGGGGGTTGGAAGTGGATGATCTTAACGTTCCTTCCATCCCAAACCTTTCCATGATTGATTCTGTAATCTGCTTCACATCCTATTTCTGCTTAGTCTCTGTAAAACACTCTGTCCCTTTGCACATATGAGCAAGGAGCAGGGTTTTTTCTTGTCAAATTTCAGAAGTATTCCTTCCCTGCTTCAAGCAGCATTTGTTGAAGGAAACCCATGGCACAGACGGTCAGGTGGGTATAGACATTCTCAGCACACTTGAGGAAGAATTAAACCCTGTGGTTTGGGCTTATGTGTAGCTACAAGTAGATTGTTGTAGCCTTGGGGGAGACTGGGATCACCAAAGTCTATATAAAAAGTCAAGACTCTTTAACAGTAAAAATAATGAAAATGGTTTTATTTTCTGGTTCTCAATGCTTTTTTTCTTGTTTGTGATACTGCCAGCCCTTCAGGTGTTTTAACAGCTTTCACTATGGAAAAGACTTAATGCTTTATCAATGTGCAAAGCTGCCCAGTGGCAAGTGCCAGTTTCAGCTGTACCTATCCAGTGTGATCAAATGAAATATTGATTAGGCTTGAAATAGCATTAGGAGCTTTTAGAACTGAGGTGGGTTTGGGTTTTGGACACATAATTTATCACACAGAGGAAGTGTGCATCTCTTTAGAGAATTTAGTGTTTTCTGTGGTTAAGGGAAGCACTCTGTCAATTCTATATAAAGAATTCACTTATGTTACCAGAAAAAATTTGGATGTGCTTTAAAATACAGAGAATGCCTGTGCTATGAGCAAGTTTTTGCAGGTTACACCCCTAAGGAGGGGATTTTATTATACCTTGATATTTGTTTGATGTACTCCTATTTATGAAGCAGTATTTCCCTGACAGCAGCATGCGTCAAAGAGCTCATTGTTTCCTTTTTTCACTACTACATTTGTTCTCCAAGCATTGCTTAGCTCAAAAGCTTGTTTTTATAGGTGGTTTTGTGCTGGTTTATGATGTTTTGTCTGTGCTTACTGTGCTACGTGGTATTTTTTCACTTCATGTACTAATGACACTTGATGTACATGACACTGATCTGTGTCTCAGCAGTGCACTGTAAGTTTACATCCAGGTTGGTTGTGCTTCCCAGAGAAGCTTCCCATCCCTGGAAGTGTTCAGGACCAGGTTGGATGGGGCTTGGAGCAACCTGGGATAGTGGAAGGTGTCCCTGCCCATGGCAGGGGGTGGAATGAGATGATCTATAAGGTGCCTTCCAACACAAACCATTCCATGATAAACATTTATAAAGCTTGTCTAGAAGCTGGATTTTTTTTCTTAACTCTTACTATTTCACCTGCTTGGTTAGTGACAGGACTTTGTTCAAGGAAAGGAATTTTAAGTGGCTGTTTTATCCATCAGCTGCTAATGGAAAGATACAACCACTCATGATTCATTTTACTTCCCAGTGGCTGAGCATTAGGATGCTTCTACATAAAGCTCATGAGAGAGAGACAGAGTTGGAGAAATTTGGTGCAAACCTATGAGGGTAGAAGAAGAGGCTTTTACAAAAAAACACCTCTCAGGCATGGAGGAACTTGATTCTTTCCATGGCAGGAGAGCTGGTTGAAGTTTATGGAAATCAGAGCTATTATTAGCTTGGATGCACCTGTTTTACTGGTAAGCAAAGCCATCCAAAATAGTCAGTTTAGGGTGCTTCTGCATATAATTGTAGTTTCAAAGGGTTTAATCAGAGTGGATGTTTTAAGCCTCAAAATAAATTCTATGCATAGGAAAAGGAAATAAGTTTAACTCTTTAAACAGGTGTCAGGCATTTGAAGTGTCCAGTGGCAGGTGTTTGTTTAGCCCTCCCTGTGTGAAGGCTTCAGGAGCAAGGTTGTGTGATTTGGGAAGGGAGGGAGGATGCAGAGCTGTGTCAGACACTGATTTGGGAAGGGAGGGAGGATGCAGGGCTGTGTCAGACACTGATTTGGGAAGGAAGGGAGGATGCAGAGCTGTGTCAGACACTGATTTGGGAAGGGAGGGAGGATGCAGAGCTGTCAGACACTGATTTGGGAAGGGAGGGAGGATGCAGAGCTGTGTCTGACACTGATTTGGGAAGGGAGGGAGGATGCAGGGCTGTGTCAGACACTGATTTGGGAAGGGAGGGAGGATGCAGAGCTGTGTCTGACACTGATTTGGGAAGGGAGGGAGGATGCAGAGCTGTGTCAGACACTGCTGTTGGCCATGTGCTGTAGCTTTCAGATGTTGTCCTGGCAATTAAGTCAAGGTGAAGCCACTTCTCAGCAGGTGCCTTGAAGCAGCTGCCCTGGAGGGGTTGCATTTTAACTGCTCTCCCAAACTTGCTCCCTGGCCAGAATAAATTCATCCCTGCACTCAAAACCTGTTGACAGCACATGAGAATTTTGCCATATAAGGATGAGCATCCTTATAATATGATTGCATGAATTTTAAGCACTTTTTGTCTTTAAGTCTTTTACAGAATAAGAAAATCTTGTTCTCCATCCCTGGAAGTGTTCAAGTCCAGGCTGGATGGGGGTTTGAGCAACTTGGTCTAGTGGAAGGTGTCCCTGCCTGTGGCAGGGGTTGGAATGAGAAGGTCTTTAAGGTCCCTTCCAACCCAAACCATTCTGTGATCTTTTTTGTTATATTTGTGTGCTAATACTGTAGCTTACTAGATTTGATAGCTATGTTATTTTAATATTTTATATATAATAGATGTAAAAATTATAATTACAAACATATTTATTTAATATGTAATGCTTAAGCAAACTAATAGCCAGTATGTTGATTCCATTGTAAAAGGATAAAATGAGCTTCTTAATGCCTTCCATTACTTTTATTCTGGAACATGAAGACCTGATAAAAATTCAAATAGTCTCCTTAATTAAAAGCCGTATTTTTAGGGATACATATGCTCCACCAAGATAGTCAAGCAATGTTGTTGGGTTTTTTTTCCCCTTGGTACTTCACTGCTGCTTACCTCATTCTTGATGCAATTCAGATCTCATGGAACCCTCCTGTGATTTTGAGAAATACCTTTTGTTTAATTGCTCACTTAGAAACAAGGAATGGGTGTCCTCAGAGCTCCTGGTTACTGTTTCCTCCACGTGGTTTGGTGGGATGTTTTAAAAGCAGATTTTACCCATCTATGAAGATAAAATCTGTTATAAGGCGTGCAATGTGAGAAGGGTAACATGATCCCACATCAGCTGATACATTCATCCATGCACGAAACATATTGTAAGTCCTGCAAGAAATTCACCAGGCTTTGTGTGCCAAAATGTATCTGTTGGCAGTAGCTTTATCTCTGGAGCTCTTAGGTAGTCATTAAAATGATTAATCCTGATCCATTTAGGATACCGAATCCCATAACCTCCTTATAATGAGTGGATGTTTGTGATGTTTGTGCACGGCTGCTGTGGAAGATTCTTACTCATTATGGGGGTTTATAAAAGCTGCAGCAGTGTCGATGTCAAAGCCTTTGGTTGTTAGTAAAATATTTCACATCCCACAAGCCCTGCCCCTCCCAGCCCATGGTGGCAGCAAAGCCATGGAGATCTATATCCCAGCCATTATTGTGTCTGTGGTTTGCCCCTGGCTCTGTGCACTGATGGAAGGGGCACAGCAGGGATGTGCTCCAGCTTGTCCTGAGTGGAGAGAATGCTGCTGAGAGCTCAGAGCCCTCCCTTCCTGGGGGTCTCCACACCCTTTCCAGGCAGAATCCAGTACTTTGACTTCAGTGAGAAAATCTGTGTGCTTCAGGAGCAGAGAGGAATTTTATCACAGCAGTTTCTCTTCAACCGAAACTTTACTGCATTTATATTGTTTAGATATGTTTGTGTGCACACAGGCTTGAATATATACTTTATGTTTTTGTATTTGTTTTGTATACTTACTAAATTTATTAATATTTCTTAATTACATGCTAAGTGACACTCAAAAACCCAACCAAACAAAAAAGCACTTTCTCACCTTTTTTCCCCCTAAATAAGAACATAATGGAGAACCACGTGTGGATTATCAGCAATCTTCCTCTGTTCTTATTAGTGAATATTTTGGTTTTGTGGACTTGGCTGCATGTCTCTTACACAAGTGTCAGCCCTTTTAGTCAAGTTGCTGTTGCTTTTATTGATGCATTTTAAGTTCCCCATGCATTTCAACAGCCTTTCAACAGATTTTGTGGGGCCCTTAGTTTTTCCCTCTGTGTTAATATTGAATTAATACATTTAAGTACAAGCCTGGATGCTTCTGGTTTTATAGCTCCCATTCCAAAGGGTTCCATGTGGTGTTCAGCAAATGTCTCATGGGGTTATTTTTAGTTCAGCCACATGTGCTGTGTGTCTTGTTCTAGTTTTGATAATATACAAGATGTTTGTTTCAGCCTCAATAACTGGTTAGCAGAAGCGGACCATTTAACACTTTATTTTGGATGAGAAAATACGTTTATTAAGTATTTTCAGGGTAAACAACTGGCAGTTACTTGGATATCATTAGGTCTCCAAAATGAGCTGGAGAGTCCATTTTTTGCTGTAGTTGTTTTCAGTTCATACTGTTTTCAGGACAAATAGTTTGCCTTGTCCTTAGCCAGCTGCTCAAATAGCAGTGCTTATTTGAAATGTTGGTGTGATGTCCCATCAACTTGCTGACCACAGAATAATTTTCTCTCATTTTAATTTTCTCTGTTTGTCCTTGTAGTATTAGAAATTAAAAAGAAAAAATATTAAGGAGACCATGCTTAATTTGGATTGGAATTACTTTTATGATTGAAAAATATCTATCACAGTTTCTCCCCATGACATGGAGGAAGTTACCTAATAAAATAGGGGTTTCTTCTTACTTCTTCTTACTCCTTCAATTTTTAAGACAGGACAAATATAACATTTCTTGTGTGGACAATAAATAACACTTTATAAAATTCTGCGTCTGAGGAGAGGCGTAAGTAACTGGTTGAATTCTGTGAACAGTAGCAGTCCGTGGTGGGGAATTTTGTATCAAGCTTTTCTCATTGTTTTGCCATATTTTTTTCCATCTAAGCTCTTGTGTATTTACACCAAAAAAATGGAATAGAAAGAAATAAGATTTTAATCTTGTTTAATTCTTTTGTCAGCAGAGTTACTTTCTCAGGTTTCTCACAGGGAGAAAGAAAGATGATGTTGGGTTTCCTGCTCAACTGCTGCTGAGATCCAGCACAGATCTACCAGGGAGCAATAACACTGAAACAATACAACCCCTCTCTTTGTCCCAGCTCTTTTAAAATAAAAACAATACTTGCCAAGAGATGTTTGACTAAATTAAAGTGTGGAAGTCATTAAAGGGAATAAAGGGCAGTTAACTTTGAATATTTCAGTACTGGTGGTAGTGAGAAATGGTTGTCAGTCTCCTCTGATCATGTCTTTGTGTGAGGGAAAAACAGCATTTGGTTGAGCTGACTTTAATTCCTTCAAGGTTAATGTAGAAATATGACTCAGTTTCCAAAGTCCTGTGAAAGTTTTAATCACGTATGAGAAGCACCTTATTTACTAAAGAAAGCCATCATTTGGTTTTCTTGCATTTTTGAATATTTATGGCTGTGTTTTTCTTGAGCTCCTTTAAATTGAAAAGAGTAACGTTATTGTGTGCAAAAAGCATAAGCGTTACCGTGCTTAGGTGACTAACATAGTTTGACAATCTAACTTATGAGTGGAATGAAGAGCTCTTAAATTATACCTGAAAATATAACAAATATGGGAGGTGACTGACAGGTGGAACAAATCTGAAAATTGAGGATTTCTCAAAGAATATCCTGCTAGCAGTTGGGGAAAGAAGAGATGAAGTGCCCTGCTGATCTTGAGCCTGATACTGTGTCAGGAAAATACTGTTCTCCGTAATGAATAATATTAAATTTGATCTAATGACCTCTGGGTTTGTGTCTTAGCTGTTCACATTTATTATTTTTAACAGAGTGTTTTCACTGGCTTTATTCAAAGAGTTTGACAGCAGCGTGAATTTGATGGCCATCCTTTTGCCTTGTATTTGTATCATGTCAAACCTTGACTTTATCTCAAACATGATTTCATGCACATACCCTGTGTGGGCCTTTAGCAATATAGACATGATGTGATTAAGCCCAGGTGAGGAGTGGCACACACATCTTGCTCCCTGCATCTCACAAAGAAATAATACCTCAAGTGCTTGAAGTGTTTGAACATAACATTTCTGCGTGGTTGATGGTGTCTTCTTTCAGCAGCGTCTCTGGAGCTGTGTGTAGGTGGAAACTCGAGCATGGATAGCAAGAATGCTATGGATGAGTCTGGAATGGGTGAGAGAAGCTGAAAGTATTGGAAATGAGGACACAACCTAAAACTGGGAGGAAGAGCTGAGAGTGGCTGAGAGAGGATCTTTAAGAGCATTGGGACATAACATTAATAAGTGTAGTGAAGGACTTGTGGAATGGTAATGGAGAGTATTAAGGCAGAAGGATTCAGGAGGCTCTTAATATTGATCCTCCAGTGTTGGTCTGTAGAGCTGCTGCAGCTGTTTCTCGAAGAGTAGTTTCTCAGAGAGTAGCACTGGACGNGAGCTGCTGCAGCTGTTTCTCGAACAGAGAGTAGCACTGGACACATGTTTTCTGGAGGCATCAGTGCTCTGGCTGTGCTGCCTGAGGATGAGATAATTTGATGGAGGTGTTACCCACATTCACCAAATGGACCTGTCCGTTTTGTGGTACGGAATCTGAGCTGCTGTAAAATACTTCTTCCATGATAAGGACCACTGAACATCTTAATTTCTTGGTTTTATTTTGTGTCACTGAGATCTGATCTGGAAAATGTTTTTTTTATACTACTTTAACACAGTTATTACAGTGAAAAATCGCTTTCAGACCTCTAGCCCAAGACTACTCCTTATAAGCATTTTCAAAACACTGGTACTTGTGTATCTAGAGGATTCTTGCTTTGAGCAGATTTAATTATACCAAGCATGAAATTCTACCTTGTTCTGATTATATCTAATAGAATCTGGGAAGACACACAATTGGCATCTTCCCCTCCTTCTCCCTCAGTGTGAGGGCTTTCCTCAGAGTAGTGTGTAAGCCCTGTGTAAATCCAGGGATCAGGAAAGCAAGTGCAGTAGCTCTGAAGAAACTGCAGTGTCTTAGAATTGTGTTTACTGAACACTAATAATGGAGACTGTTGTGGCCTTTCAGGGTCTTCTGAAATTTCCTTTTAGTTTTTCTGGACAAATCCATGAAATAACCTTTATACACAGTACTGTCAAACATGGAAGGAAAGAAACTAATGGAATAATTCATCTGAAAGAGCACTAGGAGTTTGAGTTTCTTATTATGTTGGCAGGTAGGTAGTTCTTAAAAATTTGTTTTAAAAATAATATGACTCTTCCCTATTTTTGAGGGGGAATGACTGAGGTGATGTTGGTAACTCTCAAACTGACAGACAATGCTTGTAAAACTCTTCTTTTTTTCTACTTAAGAGCCTCACAAAGATGAGATTAGATGTTCAGATTTTATGGCCAGGTCAGTATCTTAATACCATAATTGGATTTGTGCAAATGTGTTTTAGGTCTCCTATGTGATTAGAGATGAAGTGGAGAAGTACAACCGAAACGGGGTAAATGCACTTCAGCTGGACCCAGCATTAAACAGACTCTTCACGGCAGGCCGGGACTCCATCATAAGGATATGGAGTGTCAATCAGCACAAGGTCAGTCAGGAGAGGCTTCCTGAGTCTAAACCTACTTTTTCCCAGGTTATCCTGCTGCTAAGCTGCCTACAGGGCTGTACCTGATGCTGGTTTTTAACAGCTGCCAGTTATTGTGATCACAGAATCCTTTTGATATTGCTCATACTGTGGTATCTTACATAACTGAATTTTCACAAAAAGGTTCTAGAATAGTGATTTCAGACAACTTTGCGTAAGGAAACTTTGGGTCCATATGAAGGTTGAAGAAAGTATCACAATAGGATCTGATAGTTACAATCATCTCCATTTGTGATGAGCTTTTTTTTTATTAATTTGCAGCAAGACCCTTATATAGCATCTATGGAACATCACACAGATTGGGTAAATGACATTGTGCTCTGCTGCAATGGCAAAACATGTAAGTATTTAAAAGTTTCAGAGCTACAGTATTCAGAAACTGTATAGAAATAAATTATTCTCCATGTTTTCTTAGCATGTAAAATTAATTTGTGATGTATATTGTAAATTTGGTAAATAGTGTAAGCAGCTGTTTTATTGAAAATTGAAATGTATATAAATGATTGTTTTAATCTTTTTTGAAAAACAAATTAGAGTAGTACGAATATGCTCTAAAGTAATATATAAGCCATTAAAATTTAGTCTTTATTCTTTCCAATTTAGTGATATCTGCTTCTTCAGATACTACTGTTAAAGTGTGGAATGCACATAAGGGATTTTGCATGTCAACACTAAGGACGCATAAGGTGAAAAACATTATCTGTAAATACTGTGTGTGATCACTGCCATTCTTACAATTATTGAGATGTAGACTTCAAAAGGATAACGTTGTTGATTCATATTGCTGTATTTATTTTATTGTAGGACTATGTGAAAGCCTTAGCATATGCAAAAGATAAGGAGCTGGTAGCATCTGCTGGGCTGGACAGACAGATATTCCTCTGGGATGTAAATACTCTCACAGCACTGACTGCCTCAAATAACACCGTCACAAGTAGGTACCTGGGGAGAGGAGGCAAATGCAATGCATTTCATTGAGTAGCATAATCTGTGAGACGAATTTAAAACTATGGATGCTGTTTCTATCTGTACATAAAAGTGGGCAAGAAATTTGAAGGTGGGGTGTATATGCATTCAGTCCATTTGTTGTGTTATGTAATAGCTGGAAATCTAGAGCAGCCAACAGTTATGGCATTTAGAATAGAGGACAAGTCTCTTTGAACTGTTTCTGAACTGTGACATGCATGGTTTCTGTGAAACTTGGTAAAGCTTTACCTCAAGAAGCTTTTAGCCTCTCAACCAACCTTTTATAGAAATGTTCTCTTAGCTTATTTGTTCCTGTGTTTTCTGTGTTTTATAATTTGGGATTGGTTTTTTGCTTGTACAAATGCTGAAAAAACAGACAGCACAGCTCCTAAAGCAGGACTTGATATGTTTCTCAAATCTGTGTCAGAAGAATAGTTACTAGATAAACTAGATTAAAAACCATACAGAGTAATATGAGGCACTGATTACATGTAATTACCAGTAATATACTGGTGAGATCCAACTCACTAGAGGTTGAAAGGCAAGGGGAAGCTGTAGATTCTACTCATCAGGGTTAATTCTCAGTGTCATCATCATCTTTTAGGAAGTCACCTGTCCTGCTTCTCTCTCCCAGAAAGGCATTGTATAAATCGTGAGATCTTTCCTTATCCAGCAGTTCCAACACTGCCTTTTTGGGTAGAGGTGGTTAAGTTGCTCTTCTGGGAAGTGTTACAGCAGTCTTTAGGTTCAGTTGGATTTAAGTGAGTAACACAGATCTGGGTCATGGCATCCTGGTTTGTATTGGCTATTTTACAGTAGATTTTTTGGGAAGGAGGGTTTAGTGTGACCACAGTGGATGTTGCTGCTTGTTAGGTAGGTTGGAAAAATCGTGTTCACGGTGACTGATCTCTTTCATTTTACGGTTCGTTTGATGGATATTTAAACAATAGCAATCTCAGGTGTGCATTGGGAAAGAACAGAACCATCTTACTGCCACATGTTAATTTTCTAAATAAGCCTAGCTGTTTCCTCAGTCATAGGTTAGGAATGACTCAAGGAAAATCTGCAAAACTAAAATTTGGAATTGGCACAACATATTCCTTAGACATTTCAGGAATATGTGATTCTGTAAGTGAGAGGCAGGCATGTAGTTGTGTTGGTGTGGGGCTTTTTATTTACTGCATTTGGCTGATTTTGAAAGGTGTGTTTAATTTTATAGATTTGGTAGCTTCTAAAACCAGAGATGCATCTGCTGGGCAGAGCTCTCAGTTTTGCATTTGTTGTCTAAAGAACTTTTTAATTTAAGTGTAGCCTTGTACTGGCACGTCTGAATAGCCTTTGGAAGAGAGATGGCTTTAGAGAGCTGTGTTGCGTGGCAGAATGCTATTGGGATGGCACATGACTAAAGTGATTTACTTTATATTTCCCAGAAATATAAAATCCTTTTATTACTTCCTTTTTTTCACTGAAAGTAGAATTATTTTATAGCCAAACTTTGCTGATAACTGTAAGTTTTGCTGTCTTCTACTTAAACAAAGAGTTCCTGAAGGAAGAATTTATTTGTGAGCTCACAGGAAAACTCAGTTATGGGATAATAAAAAAACATAAAAACATTTCTTGTACACTAACAGTGATGCAGAACCTAAGTGATTCAAGTGAATCAGAAACGGGAGATGGGGAGTACTGAGGAGCTGGTGCTCGTTTTGAATCCAAGACCAAATGGAAGCAGAGACATTACCTCTAAGGTGACAGGGAAAAATTTGCATTTCTGGAGTAGGAACACAAATACTTCATAAGGGGGAGGAAGAAGAAGCAGAGGAGTTTTTTCTTTCATTTTAGTGCTCCCCAGTGACAGTGTTTCTGTTGGAAAGGACACAGTATATGTCCTCACAGAACCTGTTTTCCTGAGTCCTTTCAAGCAGTATGGATTTTTTCAGAGTACAGATGAAAATTGTTTATGTGCATTAGTTTTCTATCCGATTACCTGGAAGCAGTGTACACAAGCCAGCATTAAGAGGAAGCCTATTTTTAAAGAGTTTCCCAGTCAGCAGAGATATAATTCAAATTAAGTGGAGAGATTTGAGAGGTAGTCCCTTCCAGAAGAGGGTGGGATTGAGCTTTGCTTTTGTTCTGGCATAAATTTTGTTTCTGTACATTTAAGAGTCTCCTATTCCTGCCATCCAGCTTTTGATAACTCGGTATATTATCCTTTCCTAAATTATTTTGGTTGTTGAACAGTGTGCTAACTTTCAGTAGTTTTCAGTTCTGTGTTTAGCTTTTAGCTGTTCTCTGGGGACAGTGGAAGGCTCTGACTTTATTTTAGCTCCAAATAACAGATTCCATTTGACAGTTTGCATTTGGATGCTATAACCAGTGGCTGAGAGGACCCTGAAGTAAAGCTGCAAAGTTCTTCATAGAGTTACAGAATATCTTGAATTGTAAGGGACCCTCAAGGATCTTTGAGTCCAATTCTGGCCCTGCATGAGACAGCCCCAAAAATCCCACCCTGTGCCTGAGAGCATTGTCCAAATGCTCCTGGGGCTCTGGCAGCTTTGAAACTGTGACCATTTCCTGGGAGTGTCTTCAATGCCCACCACCCTCTGGGGGAAGAACCTCTTCATAATTTCCAGCCTAAAGCTCTCTGACACAGGTTTCTCCACTGTGACAAAATGTGATATTACATTATGATATTAGGTTACAAATCCTGTGTTGGAAACTTAGCTCCATCATATAAATAAATCATTGTGTGAAGTTTCACGTTTTTGCTGGCCATGCAGTTTGCTGCTATTCTCAGCCTTCTTGGCATACTGATGGTATGGATTTGAGGCTTGATGAAATGCCTGATTATGCTCTCTAAATAGATGATTTTCCTTTGCTGTGTCTGTGCTTTTCCCAGTTGAGGGACTGGTACTTTAATCTCCAAAAGTGGGTTAGGCTGGTTGGTATAGAATTCCTCAGCTCTGATGGTAGGTGTGATGCTAAGGAGCTGCCATATGGTTTTCACAAATGCAGAGGTAGCATCCCTGCTCAAATAACACATTTCAGTGCTGCAGTGTAACTTCTCTGCTTCTCTGCTGAACTAGGAGAAGAGCCTTTAATACAAAATGTAGAATTTTACTGTTATTTGGCTTGGAAAGAAATCTCTGCACTTAAATCCAAATGCTGAATGTTACAAGATCACAAGCGTCATACTCCAATAAAATAGTTGAGCAAGAGTAGCTTGATGGCCCTGGCACAGAACTGTGGTGCCAAAAGGGCACTAAGACTGTAATGACCATGAATCTGAGGGGTTGCTTTGTTTTTATGCAGTAGTAGGTTAAGAATTGGAATGGGGTTTTCCTCCAGTACACTGTCTTTCTTAAAGCAGCTCTATATATGGGGCAGAATGGCACTATTTTCACAGGTCAAAGAGTATTAAATTACCAGTTTTGAGTGAATAAGTATGTTTTTCAAATGACAGCATGAAAATTGAAAATATTAATTTTATTTTGAAATAGCTTCTTCCCTGAGTGGGAACAAAGACTCAATCTACAGCCTTGCAATGAATCAAATGGGAACAGTTATTGTATCAGGGTCCACTGAAAAGGTAAGCAAAATTTGGTGAGGTTCGTTTCAGTTCAATTTCAGTATAAAGAGACAATTTTATTCATTTCCAATGTCATGTCTGTAGCAGCTTTTGTGTTTTCAGCAGTGAGGGCAGACATTTCTCTTAAGTGGGAGTGCAAGTGTAGGATACAAATCCTGCCTCAGACTGAAGATGTGATGTATCCATAGAGCTTTAATACATAGGGGAGACAATCAGATCATCTTGTGTAACCCTCTTTGTCAGAGATCATTACATTTCCCCACAAGAGCTCTGGTTTTGAGGGCACATGACTCAGATGATTATCAAGACTGAAGCAGTTGCTGCAGGTAGGAGAGAAGGTGCCAGCAATTTGCAAGATCCCTGCAGGAGGTGGGAAATGAAGTGAGCTAATGAAGCTCAAGTGTTCCCAAGAGACAGCCCTTGCTCTTTGTTGTAAAGGAAGGTGAAACAGGCTGAAGTCTCTGTGAGTTGTTTTTTTTTACCTAATCTAACCTTGAGAGAATTTTATTTCCAAGACAATATAAAAATGAAAATAGGATACGCCAGTGAAGCATCTCAGAAGATTCTCAGAATCACATTTTTTGCCCACATCACACTGTCCTATTTCCAGTCACTTCCATTCTTTAATTTAAGCCAGAACAAATTAAATTAAAATCAAGAGAAGATCACATCTGATTATTAGAGCTGCATAAGATATATAGTTGTGTCTGTCTTGCTCTAACATATATTTTCAGTGATGGATGTCCACATGTTCAGAATAAGGATTGATTCGTTTGGAAAGGCTTAATTTCTGCAGACTTCACACATTGGTGGGAAGAATGATGCTAATGCCAGTTGTCCAACATCTACTTCCATAGGTTCTAAGGGTGTGGGATCCAAGGACTTGTGCAAAACTAATGAAACTCAAAGGGCACACAGACAATGTCAAAGCTTTGTTGTTGAACAGAGATGGCACCCAGGTATGTGCTTTAACCTGAGACAAAGGCATTTTACAGAGAGCAGAAATGTCATTAGTCCATTTCAATGTAATTTTTCAATGTCATAGGTTGCAGCAGGTAGCTTAACAAGTATTACAGATATTTAGGGGTTAAGGGGGGGAGGCTGATGGGGAAAATTGTTTTTATTACAGGTTTGTCTAGGTAGGGAGTGAGTTGTTTACATAAAATACTGCAAATCGTGACTAGAGTTGTTCCCTGTTTAGCACCATTTTAATGGAAAAATATAACCATATGAATGATCAAATCTTTTTATGGGGAAAAATATTTTGAAATACTTAAATACCTGTTTGATTGAAGTGTGCTGGTTGTTGCTCAGTGTCTTTCAGGCAGCTCTGACGGGACAATCCGCCTGTGGTCCCTCGGGCAGCAGAGGTGCATAGCCACGTATCGAGTCCACGATGAAGGTGTTTGGGCTCTGCAGGTCAATGAAGCCTTCACTCATGTTTATTCAGGAGGAAGAGACAGGAAGATTTATTGTACAGATCTACGAAATCCTGATATCCGTGTGCTGATCTGTGAAGAAAAGGCACCAGTGCTTAAGGTAATTGAGTTTAATTCAGAGGATCACTGAATGTCTGGGGTTCGAAGTGATGTTTGAAGATCATTGGGTCCACTCCTCTCCCCTGCCCAAGAGCCAGTTGCCTGGAACCACATCAAGATGGCTTTTGAGTATCTCCAAGAAAGGAGAATTCACAACCTATGCCAGTGTTCTGTCACCCTCACAGTATAAAAGGGTAATTGTATGTTGTCTCATGAAACACTGGCTTGAGGTATAAATTGATTAAAGAATTCACGTTGGCTAACAAGTGTTTACCATACCACATCTTCAGCAGATTGGCTTTGTCTCCTAAATTACACCTAAAGTTTAATTGCCTGAAGATGATGGATGCCTGGCAGCTACTTAAAATATGCAAATTCAAATATTACTGAAATTGAATATGCTTCACACACAAGAAGCTGGGTTTACCAGGCTCTAGTACAGTTTTAAAAAACTGAGCTGGCATTGCCAAAGTTTTGTATAAAAATGGATTTTTCTTAGCAGCAGCATATGTGCATAGGGCTGTGTTGGAATCTGTTACATACTCATGGGAACCAGGAGTAAAGTTGTTTGTGGGTTTTTTGAACACCTAAACATGACGTTTGCTTGCACAATTGTGAATCTTTCAAAGAGACTGTTTTTTGAATTTTTTTGCTGTCTGTAACTTTAGTGACATGACCTTGGAACCTGCAGGTGTATGAGGAGTGTGCAATTGAAACAGATACCAATAGATAGAAGCAGCCTGGCTTTCCTTGGGAGTGAACTCCAGCTTAGTGTGTTACTATAAAATCCTGGGTACATAATTTAGTTCTGAAGGTCAGAATATGAGCAATTTCAGTTCAGAATGGAAAATGAAAGCTCTGGTCAGCTGTACAGAGGTCAGAAGGGGCCTCTAATCTTGGCTACAGTGATTCATTAATGTGTAAGAAATGTAATGGCAGAGCCAAACATATAAAGTTCTGCTTTTTCATTAGTATAGAACTTCTTACATTTTCATTTTAACCACATGAAGTGTCTGAATACGAAGTAATTTAGAAAATACTATACTTATCAAACTCTCCATTCAACAAGATTGCATCATGCTAGAAGCAACTTCAACAACTGGGTGTTTATACACATTTCATCTACTGTTGTCCATGTCTGGAATTTATTTGTTGAATATTCAAAATAATTCCTTTGGGTTTTCAGAAGTTTCAGCTTAGCTACTTTTCATCTAAACTTTGTATTTCTGCAATAAACTGGAAGTAGTGCTGTTGGTGAGATACTTTCAATTATGGGAGCAGATATACACAATACAATATTAATTATCAAAGGGAAACTAAGTTAAGCATGACTGAAAGTTTGTTTCATTATTTAGATGGAACTGGATAGATCAGCTGATCCTCCTCCAGCACTTTGGGTTGCAACAACTAAATCCTCTGTGAATAAATGGGTAAGTGATAATTTTACAGTCTATGAATACAATTGAGTAGTCATGGTTTTGCAGTCTTGGTTTGGGAACTGTTGGGCTGTTGCTTTCAATTTGACTGGGTGTGCTGCGATCGCTAAGGTTTCTTTAAAACAAATCATAAAATACTAATATTGAAATTGATCAAAAGGTATGAAGCTTTGAATTACATCCTTTGCTCTCTATTTATGATGCTTTTAGAAAGAAATTATCTTTCTTGGAACTGGATAGTTAACATCTAAATAACAGCATGAACTGGCAGTTGTTACTCACAGATAGAAGCAGAGTTTATAGATGATTATGAATGTGTCATTATTTTCTTTCTTTCTTTAGACTTTGAAGGGAATCCATAATTTTAGAGCATCAGGAGATTATGATAATGATTGTACCAATCCCATACCACCCCTGTGTACACAGCCTGACCAAGTTATAAAAGGTAAACAGCTGTTTTGCAGAGGACCTTGTAAAATCTGTTATCATTAGGACAAATGGTAGAGCTTTAAGATTGACTCCATTTTTTAAAAACTTGAGACTATGATTTCAGCCAGAACAATGTGGTTATTTTCTGCACAGTGTTGGTTACAGTTAAAATTGTGTTTAAACCTTGGTGACATCCAAGCCTTGTACAAAAAAGTGAAACCAAAGAACAGCATACGTCATGTTATGCAATTTAATTTAATGTGATATTACAAAAAAAAATAATGACAGTAGTAACCTTAATTCTTGTTTTTTTGCCAGGGGGTGCTAGTATTATTCAGTGCCACATTCTTAATGACAAGAGACACATATTAACCAAAGACACAAATAATAATGTGGCATACTGGGATGTCTTGAAGGTAAGGATGTAATTTCAGATTTTCTGCTGTTGGATGATTAATTATTTTGTGCCACTTTTTCATATATATATATTATTAGTGTTTGAAATTTCTGTGGTAGAAAGTCAATCATCTTGCTGTCTCAGGACATCATGCAAAGTTGGCATTTTGCAAAAGGAGGGGGCATTTCTGAGCTTTTTTTTTAGCTTTCTCTGACGTGAGGCTGATACCTGCATAGACTTGAGGTGTTGAGTATTTAATTACTCAGTACTCAGTAAGTAATTACTCAGTACTTGCACATTTCTTTTGGTGAACAGGCATGTAAAGTTGAAGACCTTGGGAAAGTAGATTTTGAAGAAGAAATTAAGAAGAGATTTAAAATGGTTTATGTGCCAAACTGGTTCTCAGTGGACTTGAAAACCGGGGTGAGATAAAACTCCTAAATCTGTTGGTTTAATGTCATATTTCACATTTTTTCGTATACTGTTTGTTCAGAAAGGTTTTAGTTTGTTAACTTTAGAAGACCATTCATTGTTTATCTGATGAGTTAAATTTATTTTCAAGTGAAACAGCAAATTTTACCTCTGTTCTTAATAATCTGAATGACAGATTTTTTAAATTAATTTTTTCCTTGTGGTATAGTCCACCAATACCAATTATTAATTAATACCGTTTGGTAAACAAAGTGTGCTGTCATGCTTTTAGAAATTCTTTGGTTTGTATTCCCAGTCAAATCAGAAATTAGAAATTTATAGACTTGTTTAATCCAAAACAACTATTACATTCCTTGTGATCTTTTGCCAACAGATGTTGACAATTACTTTGGATGAAAGTGACTGCTTTGCAGCCTGGGTTTCAGCAAAGGATGCTGGATTTAGCAGTCCAGATGGTTCTGATCCAAAATGTAAGTTTTAACTAATATTAGTGTTTTATTTTAACAAAAAAAAAGCAGAATAAATTCCAGTACATATGTTTTGAAGTATTCCAGTGCTGTGTATGTCAGTATGTGGTTGGATTTTGGGGCTTATTTTCTTAATACTAAATTCTCTAGCCTATTCTCCAAAGAAAGTATTTCCTTTTTTTCTGAAACAGTCATGTTCAGGTTTTACATTTAATTTGGTTTTAAACCTTCAAGAAGCAAAAGAGAAAAAGTAATTATCACCTAATGTAGAGAATGTTACAGCACATGAGAGATCCAACAGCAGGGATTCTAAAATCAGCTTTTCCTAAAAGATTGTAACATGCAGCTCTCAGATTGTGACAGGCAGATTTCTGTGCCTGTAAATAGTTTGCTTTGGGAACAGAGCTGCTCAAACTCTTAGGGAATTTTCTGCTGTGGATCAAATGGACATTATTATGTTGCCCATGTTTTTTGTGTGATTGAAGTTCTGCCTCACTGTTTCTTGGCAGTAAATCTTGGAGGGCTTCTGCTGCAAGCACTTCTGGAGTATTGGCCTAGAACACATATCAATCCAATGGATGAAGAAGAAAATGAGATAAACCACGGTTAGTATTTTAATATTTTCCTATTTTATTACTTTTCCACACGTTGTTTGTTTATATATCTGTTTCTTAAACAGGTACAACATTTGTTGTCTTACACCTATCTCTCTATGCATTATAGGCTTAGTTTTTTAGCACTTCTAAATTTGCTTTACACCAGAAAGTGTGTTGTACTTCTGAAAGTAGCAGCAAAAATCTTAAGTCTGTCTGTAAAAAATGTAGGTGAATAAATGAATCTGAAGTTACAGAAACATGATGAAAAACAATTACTGGCAAACTGAGGCTTGACTTGGAAAAGAAACACTAGGTAATGACAGTAAAGAGCAATAATTCAGCTATCCAACATTAGCCAGTATTCTCTTGACATAATTCCAGTTTTCTTCTAGGTATTGTGAACAAAATAAAATAAAAGCTTTATTGGAAAAAATCCATCCAGTGTAATAATACAGAGAGTAGATCTGTAGAAAACACCTTAAAGTGGTGTTTTAAGGTAACAATGCTAAGTCTAATCAGGCATTAGATGAAAACCACAGCCATGTGAAATGTAAGAAAGTGGCTGAATTTGGCAAAACAAGAGGCTGTGTAACTCCTGAGTTGGAAATCAATTCAATCCAGGTCAGAGTTGACTGAAAAGTCCCATATTTGGTGATTAAGAAATTACTTTCTATAGATTGATGATGCAGTTAAGAGAACTGTACGTTCAGCATATCTTGCTGTTCTGTGACAAGACTGTGCCAAGAGTTAGATGCTTTCTTCTTTCAAAACTGACCTCCATAGAGGGTTAGAGCACTTGGCAGACTCTGCTGGATCAATTTGGTGATTCTCAGACTGTTGAGTACTGGCAGTTTACAGCTTAGAGCCAGACAAGGCATAAGAAGTGTCACTCACAGGCTTCTGTGGTGTTGGATTATTGATGCTGCACTGCTTATTCCTGTGTAGTTATGGATTAGTGGAATGTTTGGAGTACTCACAACAGAATCAGTTTTCATTGCTCTTCCAAAAGAAAAAAAATAGCAAATTGGCACTGAGCAGTGACTTCAGAAGGTGAAGTGTACCTGTTGGACACTGGCATTTTTGTAGAGATACAAATTTAAGTAAACATTAAATATGTGCACTGTTGTTCCTTTCAGTTGTTAAGAGAAGTGTTGTGAAGAAATCTTTCAAACTATAGGATTTTTCACGGCTGTAACTTCAGTATCATTTTTACCCCTTCCAATACAGATTTTCTTTTTTGGTTTCTTTGCTTATTAGAATTTCTGGCCTTTCTTTGACTGCATGTCTTTCTGGTTAGAAAGCTGATCATTCATCACATGAGACTGTACCATTTAAATTTCTTACACTGCTTGAATTCAACACCTCTTTAAATACAGTAACAAGATGCTCCACTCTAATGGAGATGATGTTCCCAAGTGCAAGTCAGGCATCCAAATTATTCTACATTGTTTCAGGATACCTCTTGATTAGAAGCTGCACTTTTCAAGAGGTGCATAAATAATGCTGATTTTTCTTTAATCTTGTCCTACCCACCTGATATGGAATCAGGTTTTTCAGTGTTTGAAGACTATGCTGCTGTAACTAGCTATAATAAATTGAATTTATAACACAGGAACTTCAGGGCTCTGTGACTCTGGGCTTTCCTAGTACACTGCTTTGACATCTGGCAAGTCCGTGTAGAAAAGCAGTGCAAACACCCTTAAGAGTTCTGTACTGTCACTCTAGAGGGAAGAACAGTCTTGTCTCAGCAGAGTCTCTTTAGTTGATTTCTAGTATTAGTATTGTTCAGTTTGACAAAAGAAATGGAAAAAAACTTCATCGTCGAGTTTTGGCTCCTGGGCTTTATTTTCCTTTTTTCAAAGGCTTTTGAAACAGGTCTTCCACAAACCTGTATTGATCTTGTTACTCTCTAGTGTTTCTTCTTATATACTTGCTGTGTCTTGGAAATGGGGATTTTCTTGGTTTTCATGAAGCTTATGATCTTACTAGTTTACAAAATGTGTCTGCTGTAGGTGGAATGTGGGCCCAGTTTTAAGGCCTAGTGCAGTCTCACTGCTGTTTTATGTGGGTTTTTTCCAACAGTGAATGGGGAGCAGGAGAACAGAGTCCAGAAAGGAAATGGATACTTCCAAGTGCCACCACATACACCAGTTATTTTTGGTGAGGCTGGAGGACGAACTTTGTTCAGGTACAAAAACTTACAGATATAAATTCAGTGGCTGAACAATCCCTTTCTTAGTGAAAGGAGTAAGAGCTGTGTGTAGTCCTTAGTTGTGTGTGATATTTTTGGGTGCCCTCTTTCTGCAAACTGATAAATTTAACTGTGTGTTAGAATGAAATTGTGCTACTTTAGATTCTTGTGTGTTGTGCTGGTCTCTGAGCATTAATTACTCAGGAGCTGCTGATCACTAGAGAGTTGGCTTCTGCTCCCAAAATCAGTTGATGATCCAGTAGAAGGTCCTAATCTCTGGCAAGAAGGAGCACAGGTTCTGTATTGCAATGTGTGTACTAATTACCCTTCTGTTTCTTTCCATTCTACATTGAAAAGCCTAAATGTGATATGTGATACATCAGAAACAGTTTAATAGTGCTGAAAAACAAGTGCTGAGCTTGCAAACACTGTGGATAGTTTGATATTTACTGACATAATGGATTTTAAATTGAAGGGGTATATTTGTTAATTTTGTTTCCCAGGCTGAATAGGCCCCAAAATGATGTCACTTTCAGTCCATGAACTGGTCAGTAAAACAGAGAAACCATTTTCAGCTGGGAAAACTGACGTTTTTTCCTGCAGTATCAATGTATTTACGTTGTACCTGGGGCTTAATATTTGCCTCCATTCTGTTCTGGTGGATCTTCCCTCTTACATAGCTGCTCCTCAAGAGAGCGCTGAAAAGACCTCACTGGAGGGAGCAAGCCATGTCTATTGGACCTAAAAGGTGGCTTGCAGGACTCTGACAAAATACCTTATTGCAATTTATAAAATGAAATGTGGCTTTTATGCATCATTGCCGATGCACATTTCCTAAAATCAGTTTTATTCTTTCCTTTTAGTGGGGGCTTAGCAGATGCTTTACATGCAAAGCTCATTTTTCCCAGGGAGGAGAGAATTGCTTTATGCCAGATGCCTTTCCCCTTCTCCCGACAGTTCTGTACTTCAACACACAAACAGAACACAATCCAGAGTAAAGCACTTTTATAAATTTTCTGTGTCATAGCTGTAGTCTCCTGAGAGCCTACTCCCTTTTTCTGCTCTGGGATCTGTCTTCCTACAGCTCCTTCTGATCTTTACAGAAAATAAATGATCTCTTCCCCAGTAAGTTCATGATGCTGACAAAGTTCAGGCTCCCTGCCCATTAAAAGGGCAGGACCTCTCCTGAAAGCTTTTTAATGTAAATGGCAATAATTGTTGTTACAATAAAAGTAATTTGTGTGTCTCAGGTTGTTATGTCGGGATTCAGGTGGTGAAACCGAATCCATGCTTCTTAATGAAACGGTGCCACAATGGGTAATTGACATCACTGTGGATGTAAGTATTGGGTGCATAAGTTTGGGTGTTTTTTTAGTTTTTTAAGATGTACTACAATTACCTTTGCAGTATCTAAAATGACATTTTAAATTTTTGCTCTGTTTGTATTTAAAATAAGTGGTCTCAAGGTCTGTAATCAAGACCCTTTGAGATGCATCATTTTTTTTTTGTGTCCAGTTAAGGTATTTTTCCTCAATTTCTTTTGACAGACTGTCTTAGATAAAGAATTCAAAGTCCTGTGCATAATTGGTATCCTTTTCAAGTGAGGAACTCAGCAACAGAGAATACACTTCATGCTGCTGCTGTCTTTTGATACTATCTAATTGCCTTTGAAATAAATGATAATTTATATTCAAAAGCTAGATGATCTGTGCATCATCTAAATTGAAGTGTCTCAGGAGTATGGGTAATTTGGAAGTTGGCTGTGGTGGGGATGTTGATTATGAATCTCTCATGGGTTTTGATAATTAGGAGCTGAATATACTTCACATAGCAGCTGCTGCAAATAGGAGCTGATAATGGTTCATCCTAAATTAACACTTCTGAAACTTGTTTCCTTCTAGAAAAATATGCCCAAGTTCAATAAGATTCCCTTCTACCTCCAACCTCATTCATCATCAGGGGCAAAAACTCTAAAAAAGTAAGTAATGCAAATATGACTATCAACATTGAATATCAAAATTGCAGGAAAAAACCTGCAAGCTCAAGGAGAAAAACAAACAACAACAAAAAAACACCAAACCAATTCACTGATTTCCCAGAGAATTGTTTTGTGCTTGATGAATTTGTAGAAGTTCTTAGTCATTTAGCAGCATTGCTCTACAATTATATCAGAGTATTTAGAAGAACTGTAGATTTGGGTTCAACGGGCAGTTGTTCAAGTTTATGCAAAGAAATGTCTCAGAACTAACTACTGAAATGGGACTTTGTCTTTTGTGATATTTAATCAGAAAACAGATGAATTTATAGATTGTTACTCTGTTCAGAAGCACAGCTTTGTTTCCTGTTGCTAGAGGGATGAATAACTGCTTTTTGAAAGGAAAAGGGACAAAAACTGACAGTAGGAAATGCAAACTAGTTTGCCAGTCACATGCAGTGTAACTGGAAGCTGTATTGGTTAGAAGTCAATGCAGTTTCTATCTGGGCTTTTGAGTATCTCAACCACTTTTCTGAGTTTTTTGCTGTGTGACTCTTTGGATAAATTACTGTTATTATCATGGTACTCTGGATGATCCTGATAATTTACTCTTAGTCAATATAAAGATGTTCTCTGTGTAGGTTGCATAGTTTGCTGCAGCTAGGCTATCGTGAAGATTAGAAATACAGTTTGTTTCTCAAGTTTTTTCCTGACAAACTTCTCTAACTCATACAGAGACCGACTGTCAGCCAGTGACATGCTTCAGGTGAGAAAAGTGATGGAGCACGTGTATGAGAAAATCATAAACTTGGATAATGAGTCTCAGACAACGAGCTCCTCCAACAATGAGAAAGCAGGAGAACAAGAAAAGGAGGAGGACATTGCTGTGCTAGCAGAGGAAAAGATAGAACTTCTGTGCCAGGACCAGGTGAGTTCCCTGTGATCAAAACCAAGCTCTAGCAGTGAATTGGTTGTGAATTTTTGAGTACTGAGCTTGAAATATGCCATAGATTATCGGTTACTTTTGACATCATGTTAACTTAGTGCTGACACAAGTTTCAGACAGTTGCAGATAGGCAGATGGAAGATTTTTCCACAGTAAACCTGTTGAATTTGGTCTGACATGGGGCCCTTACAGGGTTGCTTACTCACAGTCAACAAATGGGCTTAATACAATTCCATAGAGTTGCATTTTTAGCATTTCTGGAATGTTTTGAATTCTGGTTTTTAGCAGTTTTTAAAATTGGTCCAAAACCACTAATTGCCTAATAAATACATGGAGATGAAGTACTGAGGAGGTGGTTGTAATCTGAAGTTACATGTTACACTGCTAAAATCTTTCAGTAATGCATCGAGTTCAGTTGCTAATTGAAAAATCTGAGCCTTTGCATGATTCATCCTGGTATCAGTTTTCACAGTCTTATGGGTGAACTGGAGTGTTCGGTTTGGGTTTTTTTAGAAAGATTTCTGCCAGTGTAGCAGACTTGTGGAGTAAAAGCTGACTTCTTGCCGTGTAGGTTTTGGACCCCAACATGGACCTTCGAACTGTAAAGCATTTCATCTGGAAGAGTGGCGGGGACCTGACGCTTCACTACCGCCAGAAATCAACGTGAGGGCAGCGCGGACCCAGAGGGGTCATTCTTTACTTGACCTTGCTGTGCTGGTTCCAAGAGTAGTTCTAGAGCAGCCCACTGAACCCCTAAGGTAGATGAGACCTCTAATGCCTCAGTATGGACGGGAAGTAAACATTTAATTGAAGTGACTAATAGACCTGTATTATAGAGGAAAAAAAAAAAATCTATATGACTTCAACTAAAGTCTGTTCTAGTCTCAGTCAATGAGATGGGAGGTCCCTGAGTGGTTCGTGTTGTGTGAGGTGTACAGAGAGTGGATGATAACCCAGTGCAGACTTTCGCTTCCTCCTATTTGCTTTTGTTTTTTTCCAGAACATAATCCCCTCATCTGCTCATGCTCGGTATCAAACAGGTTTGGCCATATTAGTCACTGTTCACCATGTAATTAAGACCTGCACACAAGGTATTTTTAGTACATTCCATTCATAAAGTTCCAGCAATGATTTCTCATAGGTTACTTAAGCATTTCTACCACTAAAAGAGATTTGGGAAAGAAAACACCAGAAAATAGGTATTGCATACTTGAATGAATGGGCCCATTTAATTGCAAACCAAGGGTTAACATGAGAATTGTTTTAATTGCTTTAGAGAGCTGTTGACATGCAAGATAAGAACACTAGAAAAATATCAGAGCAGGGTGAGTCCAGTGATGCTGTGCATCATAATAGAGTGAACGTGCTTTCCAGCAACTTAGAGGTTTTTTTTTTCTAAATATATATAACTACTTCCTGCACTATGTCCTAAGTGTTCTAAAGACACACTAGTCTAATTTTTGGTAACTGTGCTCCAAAAGTATGTGACATTTTGTTAAAACTTCAAATCATTCTAAATATAACTTCATATGTTTAATGTTAAACTTTAGAAACTTCTCAGCAGATTTCATATTCATGAGATAAAAATACTGATTCTTCTTTTCCGAGGTTTTATATGCAGTTGTTCTTTTGTTAGAGATTTATGCAGATCTTGTTTTCACTGCTGTTTCTAAAAATCTGTGACTGTCATAGGCTCATGGTAATCTTTTATAGAAGTTTAACTTATTGGGGGTAGGGAGGGTGAGGGCCTTTCAGCTTTTTGTGAGAAAATGTGGGGATATCCCAGAAAACCATTTGTAGCCAGAGCAAATTACAAATCCTCGTAGAGAAATGGTGTAGAAATGACTCATCTGAAGCAGAAGCACAAGTGCCTTCAAGGGGCAGTATATTATTGGAGTTTCTTCAGGAGACACATGCTCTTGCCCTTCCTGTATCTTGTGATCAAGATTTAGGTTGAGGCCTAAGGAAAGTCCCAATAAATTATATTACTGGGATTGTATTGGTCAGACAAAAAGTAAAGTATTTTTCATCATGTTTTATTTGAAAAAATAGTCAGAATATAGTCAAATAGTCATTCCCTTCTGCACTTTTAACCCAGCAAAACAAGCTCATTGCTTAGACAAGACCATGGCTCAGAATTAAGCTAGCATGTCTTTTCCCCTGTCTGTTGAGAATCAGGTTCAGTTTTTTATCCCCATTTCTGTGTATGCTTTGTTTGACACAATTGTGCTTTAACTGCACATTTTTAGTGCTGTTTGTGAATTAAATGGTTAAACAGAACTGTAACTTTTATTGGTAAATTGTCCTGACTTGTATTTATCAATAGCAAGGGTCTTTGTCTATTCCAATAGGCACTGTTTGGGTTGTGTTTTGTTTTCTGGTTGTCTTCCTGTCCTATTGTATACATTGGAGTTGCTCACAGTAATTTTTTGTTTGAAATCAGCTCAAGGTTGTAATTTTCCTTCTGTTTTTTCTTTCTAACCATCCCGAAACACAGTAACAGGAAAGATTAATGGAAGAGTCTGCAATGCCAGAAGGGTAAATGATATTTCACAGTTGTATAGAATAAAAGGCTTTAGTTAAAATATTTTCAAGTTGTTTTGTGTACTAGATGAATTGTGCAATTTTGGAGCTTGAATTTGACAAATGGCTTCAGAGTACTTTGAAGCCTCAAGTAATGCAATGGCTGAAGAAATGGCAGTGCCTTAGCAGAATCCTGTGAAGATAATCTTGTAATGTGGTTGAATGTAAGAATTTCTGAGGTGAGCAGACCTTCACATGTGAGCTCTGAGTCCTGTTGAGGGGAGAATGTCACATGGGCAGTGCTGCTTTTGTACACTGAAAGTATTTTGTGCTACTGAGTGACTTGTGCCAGTTGCTGCTGAGCTGTCTGGGTGTGGAAAGGTTGTAAGAGGCACATGGGAAACCAGCCTGGGTTTCCTGATGCTGAAAATGGCAGGACAGAATGTTCAGAGCTTTTGCTGTGGCAATTGTCAGCTGAGCTGCTCTCGCAGAGGACACAGTAATGCAGTGCCCAAATGTGCTCCCAGATTCCCAGCTCTGGCTTAGGAGTATAAAGTGAGAGAAGGGTTTTTTGCTACTACCTTTTAAATTTTGTCACCTTTTCTGGAGTTGTGCTGTCTGTAAGAGTCCTGAAGGCAGGAGCAGGAGAGCATTGAGTTTATATGAGAGTCACAGCTCCTGGGAACATTGTGAACAGAGAGTTTCAGATTGCCAGAATCATAGAAAAGGCTGCAGATTTGTAGAAGTTATTTAATCTCCAAGTTCATAATGGGAAGGAGTTGTAAATCTAGTGTTTAGTAGTGCAGCCTGTCTCCCAGAAAAACATTTAAATTGTGTATGACAGATAATTTTTTATTCTCTTTAAGTGGTGTGGGGCTGAGAACAGGAGAGCTTGGCTCAGTACTTGTAGCTGAAGTGCAAATATCATTTTAGGATGAGAACAACTGCTTGAAGGATTTACCAGTAACTTTAAGAAACACTGAAAAAATATTCACAATAAGCCCTAGGCAGAGAGATTGTGGATTCCCCATCCCTGGAAGTGTTCAAGGCCAGGCTGGATGGGGCTCTGAACAACCTGTTCTAGTGGAAGGTGTCCCTGCCCAAGGAACTGGATGAGCTTTATTATAGAATCATAAATGGTTTGGGTTGGAAGGGACCTTAATGTAGATCTACCTCTTGGTCTTGGGATTTATTAGTTGGATTGTCCATGTCTTCCCCAGGAGAGGGGCAGCCAGGGACTGGCAGGACAGTTACTTGTACAGAGACATTAGACCAAGGTATTATTTTTCCTTTCACGGAGGTCCTGTTTGATTCAAACTTTATTCCTAGAAATTTATTGCACTTGACGTTTAGAATCAATCTTTAAGCACATGATCTGACACTGTGGATGTGGTGCCAGCTCCTGAACAGAGCCAGGTAGAGTCACCTCCCAGCTGGATAACAGAGCTGTTGGGAGCACACACACTTAACAAGAAAGTGGTTGACTGAAATAGCTTCCTGGACTATGGTGGAGGTTTTTCAGCACAGAGCTCTGCTAACACCATGCAGAGCAGAGGTGCTGACTAGAGCCTGGGTGGGACAGGTCTGATCTCTCTCGGAGGATATTGTGACACCATTCTAACCATCTTTTTCAGGGGACTCTGAACGCTTAATTATGTATTGTAGCTTAGCAATGTAGCTTAGAACAAAGAGTTGAAATTCTGCTGCAGCAGGAGCAATGCCAATTAGTGTTTGCTTAAGGCAAAAGCCAAGAAGGAGGCTGTGTGGGCAGTGCCCAGGAAATGGAACATACTAACACAGTCAAATCAATGCAATGAGTAACCTGTAGCTGCTTTCTCTTAAGAGCCTGTTGTTGTGTAACTGCTTGGAGGTGAAAATACTTGCCCAGTTTTGGGGGAAGATGGAGAATGCATGTGGAAGTACACAAGCCCACCAGTACATGTGAGTGGTGTGATCTCTGCTCAGCATTGCAGAGATCCGTTTTCCTGCAGCATTTCTGAGTTACAGCTCAGAGAAGTTCAGCCAAGTGTGGCTGAGCAGCCTCTGCACAGAGCCTAGAGCAGTACAGCAGGAGTTTCAGTAGACTGTCAAGCCTACTGTGTAAGTTTAAGAGGGAAAATTAAGTCATCACTGCCTGAATTTGGTGTTTTAATAGTTCTACCAGGAGGTGTTCAACTTAAAGACAATAAATACATCCATTCACTCATTCAAGTTCAGCCAGAATTAGTTCAGCATCCATATTGCTGTTAATAATGAGATTTGTGTGTTTATCTCAAGGATGGTTATTTCCTTGCCATGATCTTGGGGGTTTACAGTCATTCCTGGTACAGGGTTATGCTGTATGCAGAGTTCCCATGGATCAAGTTAGCCTGGCTTGGGGCAGGGCTTGGCCAGGTTCCTGTGGCCTCTGTTGAGCAGAGGATTGAGTACTCGGGTGGGAGGAGGTCCTGTGGCTCCGAGGGCCCGTCCTGGCTCAACCCCATCAGCACTGGGTGCTGTGGCATTGGCAGGACTCAGCTCAGTGGAGATGGGCTTTGCCTAATCCTCACTCTAATACTTGAGCTGCCGCGAGCCTCTGTGGATTTATCGTCTGCCAGCCCCATGTCCTCAGGCTCAACTGTTAATTTTAGGGAGCAGCTCAGGTCTGGAAGCTCATCCTGTTGTGTCTGGCCATACAAACCACGCTGCTGCTGTAATGTCCGAGGTGACCTCCTTCTCCCTGTGTTTTACCCTCCTCCTGATGCTGCCCAGATAATCCCTCTTGTGTCTGCTGAAGAGCTGCTGCTGTCGGGTTTGGAGATGCCCTCAAAGTTTAGAGAGTGGGAGAAAGGTCACATCCAGCTCCTGCTTACTGGAAACACATGTTTGGGACAGCACCAGGCTGAGTGGCTGTTTGGTTTTGCCTCTGAATCCAGCCACCCTCAGGTGCTTCTCCCATTCTTTTTAGGTTTTGAAATTAAAATTCCAATCAGTTTTCTCACCCACAAATAGGAGTACTTTCTACTTTCTGGGCTGCAGCTGTGAGGGACTATCCAAATTGGCAAGAGAAAAGAAATTTGATGAGGAAGTCCAACTCTTCACCTCATTTAGCATTTGAATGATCAGGTTTCAGGTTTGGAGAACACAACATCCTCCTGCTCAAGGTTTAACTACTTGGTTTTCCAAACCCCTTCCCAGAGCCAGTTAACATAACACACAGAGGCTGGACACAGACTGAAATAAGTTTAAGCCATTTATTGTGGTGACGTTTGAAATCTAGAATGAGTTTTGACATTCCCTGCTCTTAGATTTCTAAAGGGTGTTTGTGGTAGAGTCACTTAAATGACGTATTACCCTCTCATAGCCATTTTTGAGAAAGGTTTTAGACTGGAAACAGTCCTAAATAAACAACATGAATAAAACACCACCTAGGTGTCTTCAGGCATCAGGCTCCAAGATCAAACAAACCTCGGAATAGTTTAAATTACATTTATTTTTAGTGTTTGGCTGTTTGCCCATGTGACAGTCAGCTGGGGAAACAAAATAGGAAATTTATTTTAGCAATATAGGAAGTAAAATTGGCTCACAATTAACAGACCATTTAGCAGACTAGAACCCACTGTCAATCCTACTGCCTTTAGTTAGAGCTTAATACATTCTTTAAAGCAACAGGTACTTTGACAATCCCGTTCAGAACTACTGTACTTGCAGTATTTCAGACTAACAACAGATCAAGGACAGATTTTTTTTTGTCAGGGTGGACTCATCTGAAGCCCTCGCCTGCTGTGACTTTGCCTGCACCCTTTGGGTGAAGCTGAGCTGTCACAGGCAAATCTGTGGGGCCCTGAGCCCCCCCTGCATCAGTACCAGATTTCAGCCCAGTCAGCTGTCACTTACTGATCTGCACAGTGCAGAAACAGAGCAGAGCCAGGGCAGGGAAAGGGAAATCAGGCAGTATTGTGCTAAATCAGTGTACTTTAGTTTATAGCCTAAACACACCCCAGCCTTGTACCCCATTCTCTTAATTTACGAAGGATTTTCACTGCAGTAGCAGTATTATTGCCTATCAGCAGCTTTGAAATTCCATGGTAAATCACTGCCCTGAGGGTTATAAAACCACCCATGTCTTCCATTGTTTGTCATGTTTGCCGTTACATTCAGAAGTGATTTGGAGACAAGTGCAAACAAAAAAAAGCTACAAAAACCAATTGCTGGTGCTCCACCACAGCCCCATGTCTTAAACGTACAATTTGTCTAAAAATAGTAACGAGTAAATATAAAAGCACAAGCAAAGGAAAGCTATTTCTCAGTCACTTCAGCAGCCAAGACATTCAATCTTCACCAAAAAGGTTCATCACCCCTGCTTTAAAATCATCTTCAATTTGTTTCAAGTAACCACCATAATGCCCTCCCCCTCACTGTTTGTTTAACTGCAAGGCCAGCACCTGGTCCACTCAAGAGCAGAAGCGAATGACAGGACCCACCACCAGGGCTTTGTCCCGTTTGGGGCTGCAACTTCCAACCCCATTGTACTTCTTTCCTGCCCAAGTAGGTATAGAGAAAGTACACGAATAACTGTTGCAGAGAAGGGACTTAAAACAAGAAAAATAACAGTCTAGTAATAGTACTAGAGTACTAAGTCAAAGTATCTTAGGTAAGAAATGCCCTGCAAGTCACAAGAGCAGTCTAACCAAGGGGTACCATTAGAAAAGCTGTCTAACAAATCAAAACTATAAATATTTTTCTTTAATGCCATCAAACCTACTGATAAAAATCATCACTAAGTGTCACTGTTCAGGCACAGTGCCTTCATAAATACATTCAGGAGGACTTGTAGGCAAATGTGAATTCCAGAACTTGACATTCTGCCAGTGTCCAACTTGTGCCTGCATCAATTTCTCTATTGATCGGGTGATTTTGGACAGCATTCAAAATTCTGAACATAGATCAATCCATTAAACAGTGATTGGGAAAGACAACCGGATACGTACTTCATATGATTTCTTTTCTAGTACTGTCTACACTAACAAAATAGAGTAACTGTAATTCTTTCAAGATCAAAAAAATATTCCAAGCTGTAGCACTGCAGCATTCAGCAGTCTGTAAACAGCAGCAGGGTCCACTTCACTCGGGATCTTGTGCAGCTGCTTCTCCTTTCTGCTCCCTTGCTGCTTCATGCTCTGGGGTCTCTGGAGCAGTGGTTAATGAGCTCTCAGTGCTGTTCACAAGCAGCTTGGATTCCTGGTTATCAGCATCAGTTCCTAGTGTTGTTTTTGAAGAAATGTCGTGAGGAAGATCAAGAGAAGGTAAAGATGGAATTGAAGGCAGGAGGTCATCTAGTGTGGGCTGTTTGCCTGATCCTTCAGGATATGGAGTTAAACCTTCAGGGTCCAAAGTTGAGGCATTTTCTGGTAAATGGAGATAGTTTGTAAGAAAACAAAACATATCAGGCTAACAGACAGTGCCTCTGGGTACCCTACACCTAGAAAAATCAGCATGATTGAGACTCCTCATACAGGACCTAAACAGATTCACAATTGTCAAATACCTGGGCTGTTCACTCGGTTCTCCTCCAATCCAGAAAATCTGATGGCGCACACAGATTTTAAAAGAACTCAAACCATTTGATCTGCTGTGTTCTTGCACCTTTTGTTATTTTGTGTTGCAACTTCACAGTCACCCCACCTTTTAGAAGGGAAAGGTGTACATCACGTGAAGGCATGTTTTACATTTTTTAATAGAAGAGTATCGGGTTTGCATGGCCAGGTTTTGGTAGTGGGGGAGCTCCAGGGGTGGCTTCAGGGAGGAGCTGCCAGAAGCTTCCCCTGTGTCCAGTGGAGCCAAGGGCACTCCAGGGCTGAGCCCATCAGTGTCAGTGGCAGCACCTCTGGGATAATGTATTTAAGAAGGGGGGAAATTGCACTGCAAAACAGCAGCCAGAGGGAGGAACGAGGATATGCAAGAGGAACAACTCTGCATAGCCCAAGGTCAGTGCAGATGGAGGGGCAGGAAGCTCCCCAGGCATCAGAGCAGATTCCCCTGCAGCCCAGGGGGGAGCCCACGCTGGAGCAGGGGGATGCCCAGAGGAGGCTGTGACCTCATGGGGAGCCTGCTCTGGAACAGGCTGCCAGCAGGACCTGTGGCCTCATGTGGGACCCAGCCTGTTCCTGAAGGACTGACCCGCTGGAAGGCACCCGTGCTGGAGCAGGGGGAGAGTGTGAGGAGCCCCCTCCTGAGGAGGAAGGAGCAGCAGAGATGGGATGAACTGACTGCAGCCCCCATTCCCAGTAGCCCTGTGCCCCTGGTGGGAGGAGATGGAAAATTTGTGAGTAAAGCTGAGCCTGGGAAGAAGGGACGGGTGGAGCAGAAGGTGTTTTTAAGGTTTCAGATTATTTCTCATTATCCTGCTCTAGTTTGAGTGGTAATAAATTAAATTTCTCCCCAAGGTGAGTTTGTTCTACTTGTGACAGTCACTGGTAAGGGATCTCTCCATGCCCTTATCTCAACCCATGAGCCTTTGTGGGATTTTCTCTTTCCTGCCCAGCTGAGAAAGGAGTGACAGAATGACTTGCAGAGCATCTGGTGTCCAGGCAGGGTCAGCCCATCACAAAAAGGCAC
Organism: Melanocharis versteri; assembly: GCA_013397845.1. Taxonomy (NCBI): domain Eukaryota; kingdom Metazoa; phylum Chordata; class Aves; order Passeriformes; family Melanocharitidae; genus Melanocharis; species Melanocharis versteri. The sequence continues at coordinate 600,219 of VZTG01007358.1, read as the reverse complement.
TATTGAGATGACTGCACTGGTTTTAGAAATAACTATGTTTAGGGTCAGCTTAACCTGGATCAATCAGCATTTTCATTTAAAGAAAGAGACCCACATTCTATAAATCTAAGGAAAAGCACACTGGATTTTTCCATTTCTAAACCTGATTTCTGCTACTTTTTCCATCTCATTTTTTGCCATTCTTTCTGATTTTACTAAAATTTGCCTATTTCCAAAAAATGTGATGATGTTAAGCGAGCATGAGTTGGTGCCATTCCAGAAATAAGATCTAAAGGAAATCTTGAGTGCACTTACCAAAATAAGCAGAGGCTTCACTATTTGACATTAATGTGTCAGGGCCTACAGAAGTCCCTGCTGCTGGCACGTTGAAGGAGGCAGATGGGGACAGGTTGGACACTTCTGTTAAGCTTGTGAACTCAGAAACTGAAATTCCAGACATATCCAGAAATCCTGAAGGAGAAAGCAAGTATTAGTTAGATGCAACACAGAATTCTAGATTGAAAAAGACATGTTCTATCCAGACTGAAGTCAGTGAAGTCCCCTTCCCACTAAATGCAAATAAATTTAACTTACGCAGTACCCAAATTCTACAGCTCTGAAATCCAGGGAAGTCAAAAACCCCAAGGAAAACCACCACCAGTGCTCACAGTTCTGAATTTAAATCTCCAGCTTGTTTAAGACCATTTTAGTTTATTTAGATGCCCTCTGAAGAATTGGTGAAAAAAGCACCTCAGAAAACATACCTGGATCCATAACTCTCTGGAGAGGGGGAGGAGGAGAAAGGGAGCTTTCTGGTGAATAACCACTCATTCCTTGCTCTGTGGAATGATCCAAGTTCATAACTGTTTCAGAGCTGTCATTCTGAGAGGTAGGTGCCAATAATGGAGCCTGGAATAAGACAGCAAGAAGGAAAAACATCTTTTTACATTGGAAGCTTCACCTGAAGCCAACCTTGCCATGAAAGCATCCTGCCTGTCTCCAAATACACCAGTTCAGAGAGAAGTTGTGGTGCTGAAACTGAAAGTCACACACCACTTAGGACATGTTCCAGTTCAGCCTTTTAAAGCCAGTCTGTTCCTAGAACTTGGTCCTTAGAGGAGTATCTTTCTCCTAGTGAAGGAGGTGTTCCAACATGATCCTCATTGACTGGCAGTGGGATAGGATGCAAGACTTGAGAATAGGGAGAGAATATCTGGCAAGAACTTGTATCAGCCAACACTGGTGATCTGACACCTGCTCAGCAGCATCAGCTCTCCCTTTCCCTTCACCAGACTCCATTTCATTCAAGCAGAATTGAATGCTGTACTCCAACATGCTGTATGACCACTGTCCCAAACAGCAGAACATTTTGAAACTCCACAGAACATGGCAGAGATTGGAATTTATTTCTTTCCTACCTCTGTGTAACCATTAGTGGATGGCAGAGGAGTTCCAGCTTCTGGCGAGGGTGAAGGTGATTTGCTTTCTGGCTTTTTCTTTGATGTCATGGACTGTGTTGGAATTCTGTGCAAATAGCCATATCCAATACCACATCCTAAACTGTACAAGAGAAAAAAATCAAGAGACAAAAAAAGGTGCTTTTAACAAAGCTAGTATCTTAAATTTTGACTCTTTTAAACAAGTAGAGTTTGTGTCTTTTATCTATAGCAGGAAATACCTACCTGCAAGAATTTCCATTTAAAAGTACTCAAGGAACACTCCACAATCAACTTTTAGACATGCACAGCTTAGCTTTCAGTGAATTGTTTTATATCTTTACAAAACATTTAATCTGACCTGATGTGGTTTTATTCTTGCTTTAGCTGAATGTTTTGACTATGAGAATGCAGATAATGAATCTGCTAATGGGGAACTCAACACAGGAGTTTTGCCATTTGACTCAACTTGAACATTCAGGATTAGATCCTGAATGTGCCCGCTTCCTAGTTCTAAGCTGACTTTTTTATGGAAAGATTAACAGTTTTGTGTGACAAGAGTGAGGAAACAAGGTTCAACTTGGAAACACCAATAATTGATAGCAGTAATACCCCTACCAGGAGATCATTTACAGCAAGTGTATAACCTGTCAGCAACAGAGATCAGTACCTTCCTTCTCCACCCCAAGCTCCATTGGGAGTCACAACTACCTCTCGGATGGAATCAGCTTCAGTGTTATAAACCATCAGCTTCAGTGGCTTCCCCTCGTGGGATTCAATCAGGGAAAAGAAATCCTCTGACTAAAGAAAAAAAAAAGGAAAGTAGTAGTTAATAAACCCCAATGTGCAAGTCAACATTTTACATAGTTATTTACTCAATGTGAGATACTAAACACCCAGAGACAGAAAAATCACCAATGTAGTTTGATCTTTAGTGGCAACTTCTTTTTATTGTCACACTAAAAAGCAAGATGATGTTTACCTTAACAATACAGCTTCTGTCATAAACATCAACCGTCCAAAATCCCTCCACACCACCCCCATATGTTTGATCAGATTTATACAAAACCCAAATCCTACAACGTACACTTGGCAGGCATAAAGACAATCACTCCCTACTGGAAGGAACATGCGCCCTACCTCCTGGAGAATCTGATCAGATCCAACAACGTAGTCAGTGTAAGGCTGGAGACCAGCCAGAGCCGCGGGAGACGAAGGCTCAACGTCCTGTGAAAGAGTAACACGAGTCATCTGCACCCACAGCAGGATAAACTACCAAGATCAAGAAGAAAAGCTAACTCCCAGAACAAAGAAGGAAGGAACATTTTGTTAATGGGATAAAAAAGAAGTTCTTGAATAGTCTACATCTATGCATGATGTCCTGTAAAACATGCTGAGTAAGAAAGATGAGGATGCTACCAATTTAGAATAATATCCTCTGAGGATGTTGAGAAATTGCATTTACTTAAACAACCATAAACATAAACATTCTTTCCTATTCAGTTCTACTCTTTCAGATCTTCCTCTTAAATTTAAAATATATTTGTGGTGGTTTTTGTAACATTAATATCGGTTTAATGAAGTTTAGCCAACACAGAGACACCAATCAAGCCAGAATCTTTGCTTTTGCCATTGCTTCTTCAACATAAAATGAAAAAACCCTTCCCACCTACACTGTTTGGTCTGGTTGGGATGGAGTTATTTTTGTCACTGTCACTGGGAGCCCTGACAGCCACCCACTCCTTGTCCCTACTCAAATAGCTCAGACAAACCTTCAAGACTGTGTTCCCTCTCTCTGTATGACTGCAGCACTGTACTTTACATAACAGTTCCTGCTAAACATCACACTGTAAAACAAGGTTACATGAACAATGACGAGCCACCCAAGAATTCCTCCTCACCAGAACATGCCAGACGTGTTCATTGGCTCCCTGGAAGCTGCAGAACCTCACGCTGGCTCCAAGGAGGCCTTGTCCTCCCCACATGTTACTGGGGATCACCTCCACCTCTCGTATTTTCATTGTTTTGATGTTATACACCTCCAGCTTCACTGCTTTCTCAGCATTTGCCTTCAGCAGGTCTTTCAGCATATTGTTTTCCTTGTTCTGTAGAGCAGAAACACAGGATTAGCATTATTTCCAGTTGCACCTGTAACATCTGTGGCAGAATTTGAATACAAAGAACCAAAACCATCAAAGTTTTAGACTCTGTGGTTTAAAAACAATTCCAGCAGTTCAACGTTCTTTTAGTAGAAAGCAGTCAGTACTGTCAACACACGTCCCTTTACATAAATACTTCCTATTATTCCATTTCATCACTGGCATTCCTGTCCTTCACAACTGCTATAAAGTAATATCAGCAGTATCAGGTGCCAACTGTGCAGTCTAACAGTGAGCAGCAAGATTTCACTTCATGTCTTTGAGCCCCATCCCTCTTCAACAGCCCTTCAAAGTCACTGCAAACTATGAAAGAGTATCTCCATTTCTGTCATGTTAGAAGATTAAATGATTTTCCCCCCAAATCTGCTCTTATAACAATCACTTCCAAAAAAGACATCTCCACTCATAAAACCAAGACAAACTTTATGAATTCAGCTTGTACATGGTTAGAGTGGAGCATACCAGGCAAAGTTCTGAGCCTTTTAAATGAACAAAACCCAGAAAATCTCCATCAAACCAAAACTCAGCCCTTGTCTCATAACTCAACACACAGGAACTGTGTTCTTGGTCTCAAAAGTGTAAGTAGGCAGGCTATGATTCTTTTTCATGTTTTATCAAATGTTGAAACAAGTTTGTTTAAACAAATGTTGAGCTCTGACTATTGACTCACCAGTTCAGTATTCACCTTGTGGTAGAAAATATGTACAAATGAGCAATAACACAAACATTGTGTTAACCTGTTAAGAAGTTAAGGTGAGTAAACACATAAACAAAACCTTTTCCTCAAACTTGGATCTAGCCAAAGAGACTCTGAACACCTGCAAGTTTTACTTTACTTTTAATGCCCAATGTGAAAAGTTTCTCTGCTTGGGACAGTTTTACCTTTTACCTTTCATCATCACTACAGTGCCCACATTTCGTGTAGGCTGGAAAAAACTGACACTGAAATCATTTGAGACTTACAAGCCTCGTGTGTCCTATGGCAATGATGAAATCAAAGAAAGGTTCCAGTCCTCCTTGTTGGGCTGGGGAGTTCGCTTGAACCTGCAGAACATACGTTTTATTGTTATTCTACATTGATCTCAAGTTACATAAGTAAAAGTGTTAATCTTACACTTGGTTCAATATTTACTTTTGAGCTGAGCCAGAGATAAGGCACCAAATGCCCACCCTCAAGAAGCAGTCCTCAATTAGGATCTTACTTTTATAAAACTGTGAACAGATGTATAAATCAAGCTGTAAAAAGATGGTTTTGAACCCCGTATCAGACACAAGTATTGTGATTCAAAGTTCACAAACTGGAATTATTAAATACTGAACACTTTGGAGAAAGGCTTGGTTTTCAACATGCTGCTGCAGGATTTTCTTCCATGGTTCTTCCAAGAGTCCCCACTTGCATCAGAGCCATTTTTCCATGAACACAACTTACAGCTGGGCTCCCACAATTTCCAGCCCACTGGAACAGGAATATTTACACAAGTACACTACAAACACACGCCTGCCCACAAGTTCTGGCCAAGAAAACTGCCACCACTTACAAAAGATTCCTAAGAAATAAGAGTTGGGACATCTCAATTTCATTATAACCAAAGCTGTCATAGAAGAGATGTCATAAATATAGAGGATACTCATTAAAACACATTCATACCAGGAAAAGCCCCACCAAAAGTTTGCAGATTACATGAGAGTCCACCCACTTCAACGTAAACTGACAAAGCAAGATGATGTTAAGGAATCACTGCAAACCTACTGCCAGTTTGCCTTAACTTCACTTTTTGTTAACTCAGCAGCCCTTATCCTCGGGTATATTTGACTCCTGAGGGCCACCTCACAATTTAAGCACAAAAGTACAACCCAGGCATCATCTAAACTGGGAAGTTCATTGCTAGGAAAGTTAAAACTGCTACATCTTATACTTGGTCTAGTGTTACCAAAATGCTAGATAAGTATTTTTATTTTTTTTCAATAGATAAAGTTGTATTGGTATTGGGGCTTTTGCTGGCAGAACTGTCTATAAAAGTTCTAAAACATATTTAATAGCATAATTACTTCAGCAAAAGCTTCTAAAGCAAAAATAAAAATCATGCTTTATTATTAAACAGTCAAGACTGAGCACTGTAACCACAGCTGGTGTAGAAATATTAACTTTCATCACAACCCTGAACTGCATCAAAAGCAGACAAGCAGCTTTATACTGATGCTGAGAAACACAGAATGCAGATGAAATGAAAAGCAGCACGTGGCAGCAACGCTCCCATTCTTACTCCAGGGAGGGAAAATACCCACTAAAAGAAACGATAACTCGTGCAACAGCTGTTATCAGCAACACCTCTGCCCATCCTTAAACTTCTAGATATGCGTTTACAGCACTGTACGTGCAGACAATCTGCTAAAGAGAAGAGTTACAACAAACTTGTATCTACATCTGGGAGAGGCAGCCGCGGAGGAAAACACCGCTGGAGCGGGAATTACCCGCTAACAAGGTGCTGGGAAGATCCACAGAGAAGGGAGCAGGGAAAGAAGGAGGGAAGGAGAGAGTGAAGAAGGGGAATAGGGAGAGAGAACAGGGAGAGAAAGAGAAGAGAGGGGAAAACAGGGAGAGATGGAGGGGAGCAGAAAGAGAAGGGGAACGGGGAGAGGAGCAGGGAGAAAAGGAGGGCAGCGGGAAGGGAAGAGGCGCTGTTCTATTCCTAAACTACTTCAAGTTCCCCGAGAGCAGCCCCACAGGCTCCCCGGGCTGTTCGGCACCCAAGTCCCGCCAGGTCGCGGCCCCGAGCTCGCTGCAGCCGCCGGGACGGGCACCCGCTGGTACCGGGAGCGGCGCGGCCGCCCCGCCCCTG